>JAODJX010000097.1:10227817-10256128 GCA_026776945.1 Isichthys henryi
CTGTCCCCTCGTCGCCGCCCCGCTCTCCCCCCCCCGCGCCCCCCCCCCGCGCCCCCCCCCCCCCCCCCCCCCATATCTAGTACTTTTCTTTATTGTATTATAATTTCAGATTTTAAAAAGCGCCTTTCAGTACCCAATGCTAACATCAGAAGGGGGGGCAGCCGCAATCTCCCATCAGCAACTGTTACTGTTTCACAAGTCATTCCAGAAATTGAAGATGGACTTTAGGCAATTCTGCTGGAAGGGCAACGCCGGTGTAAAATGTCGCGAGACTGGCTGGACTGTTCGTCAGGTTCGTGGTTGCGGGCAGCGTAAGGCCGAGCTGCATTAGCCTCAGCCCTAGTCAGTGCTGACTTTTGTATCTTGCTGGAATCATGTGTTATGTATTTGTCACATTCCTAGATCGAGGCAATGTGTACAATGTCTAATGTCCAGTGGGTACATACACAACATGGCAGAGACCACAGCGAGTCCTGAGAGAAGCAGTCATCACATGCTCCTTCACGCCACCGCAGGCCGTGTCCCCCTCAAAGCCACCATCACTTCCCGTCCTGTTGGAATACCTCTTGTGCAAAGAGCTCGACCGTAAGCCAGTGACACGGAGCATGACACCCACCCGATGTGGCCGCGGATGCAAGTCTGACTAAAGGGAATTCAGCCTCACCCAGAGTTCCCTGTGTTAAGGGCTCCTATTGGCTCACAGGAGAGTGGCATGCTCCGCCCCTCACACCTCGATCATCTGTGCATCTGATCTCTAGATGTCTACTGTATATCTGTATGTTACATGGGGGAGGGCAGCATTTGTGTGTAGGCAGTGGGTTTGGAAGCCATTTGTCATGTCGCGTGTCTGTGCTTAAATATGGAGAGTTATGCTACCCTCCCAAGAAATCTAATCAATAAACAGTCCACGCAGAGGATGAGACCTGGGGAGGCCTTCAGCTTTCCATCTCTTCTACAGATGGCCAGATCGTCTACAAAATGATGATACTCATGATTTGAGTCTGATTTGGGCTGGATGGAGCCTCCTTGATGCTTTCATTGTTCCCCGTGTGTCGCGATGAATGAGTTTTTTTTTTGTTTGGTGTAGTGGTTATTTTGGCGGCCTGGATGTTTTCTGCTGTCGTTGAGGATGGAATGGGGACACAAGTTGTGATTTTTTTTTTCCTCATTTAGGGCTCTTAATTAAAACACAACTACATGGATAATCAGTTTCATTATTACTGTTTTGTTTTGCTGTCTGTCTCTGTTCCTCTGAAACAGTGACTGGATACATACCACAATAATGTGGGAAACATGTTCAATCGTGGAAGCAGACAAATTGTGCTTTTCCTGAAAGCTGTGTTTCTCCGAATTGCTGCTGCTATAAAATCTGTCACCTCTCACGGTGGCGTGGCGTGGGGGGGGGAGGTGTGGAAAGCCAGAAAATGCCACTCTGGGGCGTGTACACCACTGTCAGACAAAAACACACCCGCTGAAACCACAGGAGCAGCGTGCCATCGCGACTCATAATAGCTCTCGTCGGCGTCTACGGCAGCACAAGCTATCGCGAAGATCTGTGTCGGTTGGCTGTCTCTCCTGATCCTGCCGTGTGCATTTATTCCCCACAACCATGCACCGAACTGGGGAGAAGGAACCTCACCTGCTTAATAATCTGTTATGCTTTCCTAGAAATGTAGATAAATGCATATAAAAGCCCATGCGGATCTTTGCATTTCTGTGGGAAGTTACACTGCCGGTCCATGCTCAGACATGTCCTATCAGCTGTTTACTTTTCCTCTTTTGGGTAACAGCAGAATAACTGCTATTGAAACCCAGTCCAGAATGCCCGCATTCTACAGCAACAAGGTATAAAGGCTTTATTTCTTAGTATCCTTGCCCAGCTATTTTGGTCACATCCCCCCCCCCCCATTCTGTCCAATGTTTACATTTGAAAATTTGGATTTATGTTGCAGTTTCTGGATTTGCGCTTAGAGCACCATCTTCTGAGGGAACACCGAGTTAGCAAACGACGGACAAAGTATAATTGGATGGTGAAGTTTCCTGGGGGTTAGGGGGCATCTATGGGGAAGCTAGCTCACCACGTCAGCTTCCACCGGCGTTGGCCATCACCGTTACCAGTGTCGTTTTGGTTCCTGCCCCAGTGCTACTTCCCAGCCACCACTCTTGAATGGCTCATTCTGTCAGTCTAAGGAGGCTTTCTCACTTATGAACATTTTTGTCGTTTTTTTTTTTGACCCGAGAACGATGTTTTTCCGGTAAAACGTGGCTCTGGAACTCGGAGTCCCCTGTGAGACTTCAGCGTTTGCCAGCGTTCGCATGAAGCCAGTGCCCTTTGGAGCGGCCCAGCCTTTGCCTGGCTGCATTCCAGTCCTTCACTCCATCCTGCAGACGATGGGCAGGTCCACCCACATCGCTGACTGTAGAGGCAGCTAGGGGCAGAAAAAAATGCACTATTGTTCCCATTGTAAAGTTATTACGTATTGCTCTCTCTCTATCTTCCCGGCGAGTTTTATTTAATCCCTGTGCACATGTCTCTCGTTTCAAAAGCTCCCCTTTCTTTTTTTAGAATATTTGTCATTTGACTTAATAGTGAGGTAAGTTCACACCAACTGATGTATCGGAGCCCAAGTCTGTGGTTAATATGGGAACATGTACGTGATGCTGTCTGTCGTGTCTCCTTATGTTAACGTGTGTCTACAATTTAATTAAATTCTTTATTAAAAAGCCGCTAGGTGTTCCAGTCTTTGATATCCGGGATTTTGTCTGCATTATGTTACAGAATGAATAGTTAATGCATCTCTATCACTGTATAAAATAGGCATAGAACCTAAACTTCTAGTGTAATTAAATCAGTGTATAAATATATATTTGCAGAACACCCCATAATCTTCCAGCTTCTTATTCGGCTCCGGGTCAAAGGAGGCTTTTAGCCTGTCCCAGGCACAGGGCAGGGGTGCAGTATATGTGGGGTGTCACTCTCTTATAGGGCACAAACTATGAGAAATGTAGAAGCACAAAATTTAGCATCTCCATGTCCTTAGACTGTCAGAAGAAACCTACAGAGAAGATGCAAAGTCCTCATAGAGGATTTGAAGCTACGGGCCGATAACATCACCCCCAGAGTACTTCGTTTACATTTTAAAAACATTTTTTATGTAAAAGTAAGAACTGAAGTTTGTCATGAATCTTCTTTTAGTTTTTCCGAGTCCAAAATATCAATCTGTTTCAATATGGATTTTCAACTAAGACACACATTTTGCTGTTCAGTTCTCTTCGTGTAGGAATGTAGGGAGGAAATGCATACTTTGTGATCCTCAATTAATTTCTCTTATACAAGCAGGTAGGAAAAGGAGAACCGGACAGGTCACATATCTGCTCGAGTGTAATGTTTTACCCAAGGTCAAGTTTTCTTAGGGTAAAGAATAAGGTGTGTTAGCATCCTGGATTCACAGTTTGGGGAAAAGTAGGTTAAAATCCATCTAAATTGAACGAGGGAAGTGTAAAGGGGGGCCAAGGAGAGAGAGAATGAGAGAAACAGGTTGACCCAGTCCTGTGGAACCAGATAGATGTCTGGGTGTTGGCGCACCTGTTCCCTGGGTGGAGCCAGAGCCGGTCTCCTCACTTTAACTACACAGCGTCGCAGCAGGGACACTCACTGTGCCGGAGAGAGAAGACACCGAGGGATATAGGAAGAAAGTGCGACTCGCAAAGCCGCAGGATGCTCAAGAAAAAGGACCCCAACAACTCGGTGAAGGTCACTGGGAAGATCAGCAAGTGAGTGCAGGCCGAGAAGCTCGGCCATCTTCAATTTCAGCCCTTTGCATCCCTTTCCCTTGCTTTGGGAGTTTGTTTTGTTTTCAGTGTTTCTCAATCCGATCCTCAGGGACCCCCCCCCCAGACGGTCCATGTTTTTGCTCCCTCTCAGCTCCCTGCCAGAGAGTCCACATTATTGGTCCCTCCCAACTGTTTGGGGGTCAGTGAGGACTGGGTTGAGATGCACTGCTCTGTATCATTCCATGTGATCCTAGTCTGTCAAATTTCTACTGACTGATGCGGGATCTGTTGCTGAACATGTAGAGATGAGGTTTTGTGAATGAGAAGCTTTTTCGTTTGGCAGGCGATACATAAAACTTACAGAAATCATCCACATCGTTAGAGTTTCTGGAACGTAAGAGAATCCAGAAGAGAAGCTGTCGTAGACGAAGGTGTATTAAAAGCTGGCGGGTGCACGGTGTTTGGTGCGAGGAACCTCCTTACGCTTCCTCTTTGGACCCACTCTAGTAATTTATCCAGAACTTAGAAACATTATCAGTCTGTGCGAACTCTTTCAGTTATCCTTTCTGTGAACTGCTGAGAAAGTATTTGTTCTTATAAAAGTCATTCTTGTCAGGATAACTTTAAAATGCCTGTATATAAACATCAATAGAAATAATAACCGATACCATTAATAACTAAAGAGATTTGAGACTTAGCCAACCCAGGTGAATAACATTTGTATAACTGACCCAAACACTGTGCTATGCTTGACTTTATATAGGATCTTATGCTTGTAGGTAGGTTATTAAATGGCAGTTTATACTTGTATTATATATACGGATATGTAGCCAGTTCATGTTTCTGACATATCATTAGCAATAATGTAAGCCAAGGAGAAATGAAAGAGTTCCTCCTTAATATTCTCTGTTCAGTCACGAGCTGCAGTTTGATTTAAAACACTGACGTGATGAGCGAAAGCGAAATACACTGACAGAGCAATGCATTGTCAGAACAACTGTAAGAGCAATTGCAAATTTTAGTTAAGTTTGCCTCACAGAATATCTTTATTGTTATTGTACATGTACAAGAAAACTCTCAACAAAACATTTGAGGGCTCCAAGAACCAGATATAAACTGTCATGCATCATTACTATTCTTCTGGAGAACATTCTGATGATGTTTTTAATTCCATATTAATAATTTCTATTGGCTCTTTAAAAATATGTATCACTAATAACCACAGAAACTTCCCTTTGAACTGGGAGAGGCTTGACCCACCCACGTACAACGCTGTGTAGGATCGTCAGTGACGTCTGAGCGGCTTTTAGCGTAACAACCTGATCGCTCAGCAGCCGGGATGTGCCCCAAGGCTGCTGGAGACAAACAGAGAGCGTGGGAGAGGACGGGAGGGAAAAGGTCCCTCCCCCGGTCACACACACAATGGCTGGCCGTACGAGGTGTGCCTGTGCCTGGTTCACACCCCTTGTGCTTCCAGCTGCCTTTCAAGCTACTCTTAGGGCAAGGTTCCCAGAGCAGTCCAGTAGGTGTTATGTAACCGTTCACTAACTGTGATAATCAGGCAAACAGGGCATTTAAATGTGAAGGGACTAATATCTGCCTCTGTTAGCCCAACAATCGTGCCGTAAAAGGTGTAAGTGGATTTAAGACGTGGTCGTAAACATTAGTGTGAAAATCTGAACTGGGGTGAGTGGCTTCCATAGCCCATTCCTGCTGTTGGTGCTCACAATAGGGTTCACGGTCCTCTGGCTGCTGTTACTCAGGGTGTGTGGCACAATGTGGCAACTTGGGAAGTATTTCGGCTGGATAGGGAAGCTGCGTATTTATTATCATTGCAGGATAATTTCAATTTTCGTGAAACAGAAAATCCTTGAAATGTTTCTGTCTAGTGAGATGGTTGGACAGATTGAGCGGGGAGAAGCAAATGGAATAGCACTGAATGATGGGTCATCATTAACAGCCCAAGAAGCCATCATGTCATCATTTGGTTCAGTGTTTCCCAACCTGGTTTATGGGGACCCCCAGACAGATCCCTGCCAGCTTGGAGCCTGGACTGCAAGTCTCACCTAATGCTAGGAAGATAATGATGTCATAAATATCAGATAAAGAAATATAAAACACTTATTTAGCTGATGAGGAAATATCGCAGTTTTCGTTCATATTTCCTCTGTTGGTATGAAAGGCTTTTGGATAATAAATTCTCTGAATTTAACAGGAATTTTGGAGATTAGGCAAAAATAATAAATTTGAATACAAAAACCTGAAGACTGTATGTTAGAACTAGTCTTATACTGTTCGTTTAAAATTATTTATCCACTTGTCATAAAATACTAGAAATAATATCTGATATTCCAAGCCTGGACATTAATTCTCACCCAGTGCTCTGAAAAGAATGATGTCGTAAATATCAGCTTAAAAAAATATCAGATCAGATACCACATTCTTTTAACAAAATATATGTTGAACATAGATACAATGTGGACACACCTACAATTTTCTGTTTTACGTAGCAGTCTCTTTGGTACAGGTGAAAAAATTCCCCATTGATTTTATAATTTTTACAATTTTTATTAAGATTAAGAAATTACTAATTATTATTTTTATTTGTTTTATCTAGACTACTGACTGTTGGAAATTGGGTGAAAGAGAAAAACTATTTTCAAGAATACAAACAGTGTTTTAAGTGGTACTGTTTCTGTTTTGGCCATTATACAGACACATTTTCCATTATACAGACACATTAATGGCCTCTCTGACAGTCATGTTCATAATCATCCATATCTCAAAAAGTGTAGGGGACAGTATTTAAAAGACCTGACTGCCCATCACAGGGCGACCATATACATTCACACACTAAAAGGAGAGATCTTAAAAAGAGACATATCGTGCTAAAGATCGAAAAAGATCTCGGCAAGTTTTAAAAGAACACTATCAACCAAGGCGATATACTAGTAATATCATCTGACACTCCTTTGACTGCAGAAATTGTTTTCCAGATATATAGCAATAATTTTGGACTGTGGGCTGTAACACAGGAACACTGCAAAGACAAAAGAGATGCCTGATTCATACTGGCTGGAACAGAAAATTAGACCAAATCAGTCCTTCAGAATTTTAGGAAATATTTGAATATTTTATTGGAGGACAGGTGCATAGAGCCAAAGACTCCAGCTTTCCACGATACATCAAAGTCCTGATTAAAGTGAAAGGCAGACAGTTTTCATTTACATTCATGACTACACGTCTTCCATAAATTTTGGGACAAATGTGTCGATTTCACCGGGGGACCCATAAACTGCAGTCTAACCTGGGGAGTGCCCCAAACGGTCTGTGAATGACAGCAGGTCTAGCCAGAAATGGAGAAAGTTATGGAATGACAACCATGGAAGGAATTTTGGAGGAGGCTTGCAAAACTTTCTTTTGATTATTTGTTCTACACCTGACTCTCATTCCAAATCACCTATTCATCAGTAGACCTGCCCTTCATTCGCTAAGCTGACAATCGCATCCAGAACATCAGAATCAGGTGGAGATAAAACAAGAATCTTAGGTGGAGATAAAACAAGAATTTCAGGTGGAGAAAAAGAGACAAACAATTTCTGGCTAGGCCACCACCCAGGGGCAGTGTTTTGACAGTGTGTAACATTCCAGGAACTTTACTTGCTATAGCAATGAAAATGTAGCAAAACAGCAAAGTAATTGTAGAGAAATTAAATTACTTTATGTCCCTCTGTATTGTTTAATAAGCACTGGAGTGACCGTACGTGGTTCTGGATGGTGAGTGGCTCTGCCGATTAGACCACTGAGTCTGTGACTAGGAAGTTACTAGTTCAAATCCCAGGACTGGCAAAATGACGCTATCATTAGGCCCTGAGCATAGCCCTTAACTCCAATTGCTCGAGCAATGCTGGGTGTGGTCAACCGTGTGCTCTCACCTATCTGTGTGTCTCATGGAGAGCACGCTAGGCTAAGTGAAAACGCAAATGGATCGTTATTCTATTCACCACTGTGGTTCAGGGTGTTCAAACTAACCTTCCTGTCCTCCTCACAGATCCCAAGCTAGTGACCTGGCCTTGCTGATCGCCCGCATGCAAACCAGTGCTGATCAGGTGGAGAGAGATGTCCTGCGTGCAGAAGAGAAACTGAATATTGTACGGTGACCCCCATAAAACATGTTCTGGCACAATTTCGTTCTTATAATGCCTTGCTCTTATAATGAGTTAAGCTACATGGCCACTCCCCCTTCTGGGAATGCCACTGGATTAGCCAGCTTGTTTGGAAAAAAATCAAGCCTTACAGTCGCAGCTTTTTCAATACTTATAAATGCATCGATAGCCAGTGACCGCTAAATTCATTCTAATTGTGAATTAGCTATTTAGCAAAACTAGACGGCTTTCTTTTCGCCTGATCTAATTCTTGACCGCGGCCTGAACAATCCCTAGGACAAAGAGAACAGGATCAAGAATCTACCCTTTCAGCACCAGAAGGAGAATGCAGACTGCTTGGCCGAGGCAGAGGGTCTCCTGAAAGATCTCTACCTGGATGTTGACAAAGCCAAGAAGCTGAAACACCCCCAGGCTAATGAGATTGAGACCGAGTGAGTGACTCAGTGCCTGAAACCTGGCCCCAGCTTTGTCCACATATAGGTGGGGCTGAGGGATTGTGCATCCTGCTGCAGGCTTGAAAGAAACTGACTCAATGTCCGCAAAATGATTTTGATAACTATTTTAGAACAAGGAAAGCAGTGAAGAACTCACAACAGTGTACCTTTTCTTCAAGTAGAGGTACTTTATTTATCCATGTATGGAAACTGGGTAGTTTTCACACATCTATGTTACTCCCATGACCGACACATACTGATATACAGTACCAGACAAAAGTCTGGACAGACCTGCTTTTAATGTGTTTGTTAGCTATGCTCTTCACCTTATAATAAAAGGTCTCAAGGAAATGACGTAATACATGTCAAATATTGGAACGACTGCGAGAGGTGTTTGACATTTCAAAATTTTCTCAGATTTTAGTCTCTTCAGAAGAGCAGTTTTTGCTTTGCAGAAAGCATTGCAGACTCTTGGCATTCTTTCAACTAACTTCCAGGTGTAGCCACCTGGAACGCTTCTGCAACAGTCTTGAAGGAGCCTTCAATCCAACTCATCTCAAACTAGCCCCTTGGGGTTTATGTCGGGGGCCAGGTCATCTGTCGCAAAACGTCATCTTCTTCCTTGTTCACATGACGATACAGTTCTTGCATAACCTCAAGGTGTGCTTAGGGTAATTATCCTGTTGAACAATAAGTGATTTTCGGTAGGTGTGTCCAGATTTTTGACTGGTACTGTGTATATCTATGACTTCCCAGACAGATCCTAACCTGCCGAGCCACACACCACTCAGAATGACAGACAGGCATGTTGTCTCCCTATCACTGTTTTCAGTGTCAGTCACCTCCACGACCGCTGGTACAAAGACTGTGCCCTTTACCGGGAAGTTTATGAATCAGCAAAAGAAGTTGATGTATTACCAAGAATCGACTGGCCTCTGGTGCTCAATCAAAAACAGGTAAATCTGCAGTGTAACTCTCTCCATATAATTCTCTACCTTGCATATATGTTGAAATCCATTGCACAGTCAAATAAGAACTTCCAGCACACAAGTGTGACTGAAAAAACGAACCAGCTTGGAGTCACAGGGAGTCTTATCGAACCCTCGTCATGTGATCCAGCGGCAGGTGAATGCAGAGGAATACGGGCCGACAGTATCAGACCTGGAGAAGCAGATTGCTGCTCATAACATCCTGCACAAGGAGATCGAGGCCTACGGCTCGCAGATCAACGGCAGCTCCACCAACTCTCCGGTACAGATTGTGTTGCACGGGAAAAATTCAGATATTCACATCTGCTATCCTGGATTTGTTTAACTATTTATGTGGTTCATCCTTGTGGGTCCACATGTTTGCCTCACATTTGCAAGCTGTTTCCAGATTGCTCAGCACTCCACTGTATAAAAACAATCCCTGTTACCTATTTCCTGCAGCACCCTACTGATAGTACCTTAGTTGAAGGTAACCTGAAGCACTGACAAACACTGATGTACTAATGACCATATGTTTGATATTTTTGATCTTTCAGGATATAGCTGCCATTAAGAAACAGTACAATAATCTCTTGGTGAGTAATATTCCTGAAGCTGGGAGCAGTTTTTTAGGACGCTATGTCTGTGATCAGAAGGTTGCTGGTTTAAATCCTATGATCATCACAATCACTGCTAGGTTCCTGAACAAGGCCATGACCCTCACTTGCTCTTAGGACTGTCTGACACTGCCTGCCCAGTTGTGTGTTGCTCTTGATAAAAGCATCTTCTAAATGTAAATTCAGAAGAAATCTTGACAGTTGCAGGTTCGTGAGAAAAGCTCACGGTTAGGCTTTCTTAGTAGGTGTAGCTGTGTTTTTGAACTGTATTCTTTATGCTCCCAGGTCATGGCAGTGTCTCGCAGCACAGTGTGGGTCTCTTCCTCATGGTAACAACTTCCCCTGTTGTGCAGGATAACTCAAAGTGGCGGCGGACGTACCTGAGCAGCCTGTATGACTACATGCAGGGCTGCAACAAGGAGCTGGCCTACCTGAGCGAAGAGCAGAAGAAGATCCTGGAGCAGGACTGGAGCGACCAGATGGTGGACCCCAGACACGTCCGCAGACAGTATGAGGTGAGAAGGCAGTGCGTGACACATCAGAAATGCTGAAACCAGAAAAGGTAGAAGATTGGAATGCAAGGACTGATTGAGATAGCTGTGTAAATGCATTTCACAGAAATGTACATACATTTATAGTCACTGGACAGAGAACAATAATATAAGCAGAAAGTCTTGTTTTAGGAGTCCACTAGTCTTTATCCCTGCTTTTACTTTCTCTTGACTAGATTTTCAAGAATAACAGTCTTTTGGCCCATGAAAGTGATGTAAATAAGCTTCAGGACGATGGAGATCGCCTCATAGAGCTGAAACATCCTGCTGGCTCTATTATCGAGGTGTGTATGTTTCACCTGTCTCCTTGTTAGTATAGTGGTGAGTATCCCTGCCTGTCATGCGGGAGACTGGCGTTCGATTCTCTGATGGGGAGTGTGGTGTGTCCTGAGTGTGCAGTTAAACTGCATTCAGCCCTGCAAGCAGCCCTCCAACTTACAGGAAAACAAATTTTTTGGGGGTTGGTGACGGGATTGATGTTCTGCTCTCCGCGGGAGTAGCTCTGCTGCAACCGCCTACAAGAAGGTTGCGCGCACCATGAAGGGGATGGGGGAAAGCCCTCGGCAGCCCCATCCCTGCAGACGAGTCGAAACCGTCGGATAGCTAATAGAGTCAGTCCTGTTGGGGATCGGGGCTGGTGTGGTGCTGAGGTGTCGTCTGAGGCGACCCATCCGGGTAGGTGTGTGGAACGTCTTGTTTCTCTGGCAAGATGACCAAGGCACTCCTTGGGTATCCTGTCTGTTGACTCAGTGTATGCTCCGACTGCGGTGAGTGATATCTCATTGAGGGAGACATTTTGCTCGGTGGTTGAAGGGTGCCCACGAGGTGACATTCCTCTGGTCATGGGTGACTTCAGTGCGACCACTGGTACTGACAGGGCTGGCTATGAGGATTGTGTCGGCCTCCATGGGTCTGGAGACCGTGGTGAAAGTGACTCCATGTTCCTTGACTATGTGAGAGATCAGGAGCTGTGGGTCGCTGGATCCTGCTTCTAACGCCCTGAGTCACATCATTGGTACTTCAGTACTGATGGTGTGGCGAAGGAGATCAATCACAACCTCATGGGCAGATGCTGCAGGCTCCTGCAGAACTGCAGGGTCTACAGAAGTGCCTAGTTTGCGAGTTCTGACCACAGACTTTTTGATACTCTGAAGAGTCAGCTTAAATCGAGTAGGCTACCACCTACTAGGAGAATGAGGCTGGACTTGGCCAGACTCCAAGATCAAGCTATTTCTGATGAGTTTGCATTCAATTTGTGTGAAGAACTTGCTGACTCTAATGTGATGTGGGAGACCCTGAAGGTTGCCGAGGGCTGTGTTGGTGTTGCCAATGTTCCCAGAAGGAGATGCTTCATCTCGCAGGGCACCCTGGATATTATCGAGAGGAGTCTCAGCCCACAAGTTAGTGGGAACTCCAGTCTGTACCAGGAACTGAGAAGGACGGCTGTGAGGGCTCCTGTAAAGGAGGTGTTTGTTAGACGACTTTGTGAGCAGGTGACACACCATCTGTGGTCTAGTGACTCACGTGCTGCTTACAGAGGAATCGAAGCATTACGCACATCTGAATCTGTTCCTCTGAGACTTACAGTCAGGGCAGGTGATGGAACAGTCCATGCGGATGACACTGCATTTTCACTACCATCCTTGCACTGAGGGTTCTCATCAAGCGCAAGTGCGAATATTGGCAGAGGTTCTTTGCAGCTTTCGTCGATTTTCGACTCAGTTGATCGAGTTGTCCTGTGGGACATCCTGAGACTTTGCTGGATCCCCCCAAAGTTGCTGGACATCCCGGCCGGCCTATACACTGGTTCTGTGAGTGCTGTGTAGAGTGGAGGGAGAACCTGTGCATTCTTTGCAGTTGGGGTTCTTGCTCCTGCTCTGTTCAATGCTTGTATGGACTGGGTGTTGGACAGGGTCATAGGGTCCAGCAGTTGTAGGGCATCTGTTGGTGAAGCAAGATTTAATGATCTTGTCTTTGCCGACGATGCTGCTATCTTAGCGGAGTCAGTGAAGGCTCTGATTGAGGCTCTTGAGAGACTAAGTGAGGAGTATTTGCTGGTTTAAATTGCGGGTGTCCTGGATGAAGACCAAGGTTCAGGCATTTAATGACTTCTTGGGCACAACCATCCGTAGTGTGTCTGTCTGCGGGGAGAATGTCACCCTTGTCGAGAGATTTACCTACCCAGGCAGCGACATTCATGTCTGTGGTCACTCTTCCTATGAAGTCAGCAAACAGATTGGGAGAGCATGGGGGGGTCATGAGGTCACTGGAATGGGGTGTGTGCCGCTCCCCGATATCTTTGCAAGAGGATGAAGGCACGAGGTGACATTCCTCTGGTCATGGGTGATTTTGGTACTGTGTCTCTACGGAGAATCTTTGGATACCACTGGTTTGACTGTGTCGAATGAGCTGCTACAAGACGTCTCCAGAAAATTGAAGACGAGGGATTTTAGGTTCTCCCGAATTCCAGTTTCATTCCAGACTATAAATTTGTTTGGCAAATTACAAAATCTGTTTTGGGGGGTCATACCTTTATGCATACATTCCCCACTACCTCCAACTATGTGTGTGTGCTGTGTGTGTTTCAGAACCACAGAGATGCCGTGAGGAACGAGTGGCAGACCTTCCTGAATCTCTGCATCTGTCAGGAAACACATTTGACCAACGTGGAGGACTACAAGAAGGTATCCAGCAGTAGCATCTTAGGTCTTTGTCACCCCCAGAAAACGCGTGAACCGGTGAACTGTAATGCATACAGAGCCATAGCTCCGTCTGCAATCAGCATGTCAGGAAACAACCGCCAGCTACTGATTGCTTGTTATTTTGTGTGCACTGTGCAGTACCAGCTAGATGTGGACACGCTCAATGACTCCCTCACAAAACTCAATGTCAGTCTGGACCCAAAAACCCTGAGCAACAAGACCACCACTGAGACTCTGCTCAAGCTTGAGGTTAGTCATACATTAATATATTTCACATTGAAATTATAACATGTTAACACTGTAATATTTTACATATATTTTCTTTATTTATAGGAATTAACTTTTTTTCTTTAATCTGTGACCATTACTCCTCTATAATAATAATAATAGCAATAATAATAAATTTATGTACAGCTGATGCTTCTGGCCAAAGTGACTTAGAGTTTTTTCCCGGCATACCTGATGGACAGTGTAGTAGCTCCCACACTGAAGCATAACCTGATATCCTCCATCCCACAACCTGCTGTCCCTGTACCTGGCAGGGAGACGAGAGCACGGTGCAGCGGAGCGAGCTGCTCCTAGCCGACTTAAAGACACGCAGCGCCAGCGTGGCCCCCCTGAAGCTGCGCCACACGAAGTCCAAAAGCCCCGTTGTTGTTGAGTCCCTGTGCGACTGGAGCACTGACAAGGTATGGAGCCCCGAGCTGAGCAGGAGTCCAGTGAAACATGGGTGTCCAATAGAGTGCCTGTGGAAAACAAAAAAGCTTATATGACCCATAAGGGTGTATTGTGGTGAAATATTGCTTAGTACTATCTGTGCTTTACCTCAATACAGTTACATTTTAATTGCTTAATTCATTATCTGTCCATGAGACCATGACTGACTAATTTCACAGCTGAAGTGCGGTAAAATATTCACTGTGTAAATGCCCTTTTTTAGGCCTCGGTGACTCGAGGGGACAAAATGACTCTAAGGTCCAACTCAGACAATCTGAACTGGGATGTTCTGACTAGCGGCGGTGTAACCAAAACCATCCCGGGAGCTTGTTTCTTGGTGCCTCCACCTGACCAGGAATCCCTCGACAAACTTAACAGGTAGGAAATCTACTATAAGTACATTATAATACGTTTCATAACGTGTGGCACAATAAGTAATTAGGACAGAAGTAACGTGTCCTCTCTGGATACTTCACAAGCATAAACTTTCTCTTTATGTGTCTCTGGGAACAGACTAAGTGCAGAGCTGGAAAACTTGAAGAAGAGGAGAGCAGCAACGCAGGCTCAACTGAAGAGCGCTGCCACAGAGGTTGTACAGGCACAGAAAGCTGGTGAGTAGGACCTGACCAATATCAAACACAGCGTTTGTAATTTGGCAATATGCTGTATTTAAAGGGCAACAATACCCTAACTATACTCCTGAGAGCAATACTACTATACTTCTGAGTGCAGTACTCATGTTATATCATGCTGCTTCCTTAGGCAATGTGTCCAGCAGTCCAGAAAACCCCAAGGCGCAAGAGCTGGCCAAGCGCTTAGACAAACTGGACAGCGATACTGCTCAGGCCAAACAGGACGTCCTAAACCGCCTGAGAGTTCCCACAGAGCGGCGTGACCCAATAGGGGACCTCACCAACCGGGTGAAGGAGCAGGAGGTGAAGGAACCTTCTGTTCTGTAGAGCAGTTTTAATGGCTGAAAACACTGACTATTGAAGAAATTACTTTTGGTCCTGGTTAATTTCTTGGATTAAAATCTACTATTGTTTACAGCAGACTTGGGCAAAAGCCAACCCATGGGTCATATCTAGCCCAACCCCGCACTAGCATTAAAATAAAACGGGGAAAGTTTTAAATTTATGTCCCTGAATAACCATAAATACAACTGCTACTTTCATGCCTGCACACAAAAACCAAGTCTTCTGTTGTAGCTTTCATGGTACCTGAAAATAATCATCAAAAATGTCCCCTGTTGACATGGTTTAGTCCAACTCTGGCATTGTCTGAGAATCATCATGGTTACTGATGATCTGATGGTTTTCCCCCCTTGCAGAAAGGAGCCAATGTTCAGAAGCAGCTCCAGCAGGAGAGGGCTGCCATTCAGCGCGAGGCGGAACCACTCTTGTCCCAGAGGGCCAGCAACCCCATATCTTCCACTTTGCCCCTCAAACTGAACTCTGCCAAGAACAAGCAGGAAGACCTAGCTGGTCTTTCAGATCTCTACACCAAAAAGTAAAGGCATTAGCATACATAAGCATATTTATTTCTGAGCCTGGCCCTAGTATGTACAATACATCACTAATCTTCTGTTTTGGTCGTTAATAGGGTCAATGCTTCTCTTAACCTGGAGAATCAGCTACAGAAGGTAGAGGTCATCGTTTCTGGGTTTGAGAAGCAATTGGCTGATGACCAATTCATCCCGGATGTACCCAATGCCATTGAGACACGCAATCGAGAAGTTCAGGTGGGCAGAACACACTCAGTCATCATTCCTATCAACTGTGTATTAACCAATGCTGTTATTGTATACTGTGTCATAAAACGTAATGAACCTAACTTGGATGAATCCAGTGAATATATGGCATTCACAGTAAATTCAGTCCTCCCTTCTGAAATATGTTGTCCCTACAGAGGCTGCGTAAGGATGCGGCCAGCAAACAGGATGAGATGAAGAAGCTCAGTCAGGATCTGGAGACCACTGAGCAGCTGTGTAGCACGCTGCAGAAGAGCTACCAGGAGTACTGTCCCGATATCCGCAGGCAAGAAGGTCGAGTGAACAACCTCAGGAATCGCTACACCAATGTCAACAACCAGCTACAGGAGAGGTAAGAGTGACAAGCTGCCTCAAATTCTGACTTTCAAAAGCTGCAGTGATGCTCACACAAGCTAAGTTTAGTACATAAGTGTCAATCCCGAACTTTTCCCAAACACATCTGCGCTTGTATTTCATTCTTATGTGTTTTGTTTTTTTCATTATTCTTCGTCCTTATTCAGAGAACGTCTGATACAAGAGGCAAGCATCAAGCACCACACTTTTGACAATGCTGCCCAGTCGCTGGATTCCTTCCTCAACAGCCTGCCTAACAACACGGTGAACTGTAATGACACACTGGCCCAGGTCAACAACAAGCAGAATTCTCAAAAGGTCTGTTTCTGCAGGTTCTCATGTTTCCATACTAGACATCCTATGACACCCACTTGTGATTAATGGTTGTAATTAATACCAAGTCTTTCACTGAAACACTAAATGCACCCTTAATATCTGAAGAGGATTGTCCCCTAAAGTTTTCAAGATGTAGAAAATTAAACTACTTAATTTAATCAAAACAGTGTTTCCATGGCTTATTTGGGAATCTCAAAAAAATTGCCAAATGTTCTTTACCTGGCTAAAGATAATGGTCTTTCCTTTAATGGCCTGAAATGTTCTGTTGTAGAGAGTTGTGGACGATATCAGGAGAAAAGGGGATGACATTGACCACATGCTTGACCAGTCTCAGGATCTACAGGGTGTCCTCAATGTAAGACAGACCTTTGATTTTTTCCAAAAACCTAGTTACTTCAGCTAAAACTATGTCTTCTCTTTATGTGTATGGATTTCAACAAATAAACATGCAGTCCCAGCTGCTATCACCTAAACAACACATGTAACATTTTAGCTCCTCAGACCATCATCCAGTTGCCCCAAAACATTGAGTATTTTTTTGCATTCATAATGCATTCATAGAACATTCATAAGCAGCATGTAAGTACACTTCAAAATCCTACCAAACCTCAACAGCTTTAATATACATTACTAACAAATATTGCATGATAATAAAAGACATTATACTTGCTATGGTATGTTAGGATGTTAAGGTGTACTTACATGCTGCTTATGAATGTAGAATGAATGTATTATGAAGGTGCAGTTAATATAAAGTGTTACCAAATATTGTATACCTGTGGTTTTTATTTTATCAGGCTTATGAGACCAACTCTAACAAATACAGAAGTACACTTGATGAGGCAGTAGTCCCAGCTGCCAAACGTCTACAGTCTTCCACTATGGCTGACTCTGTGAAGATGCAGGTAGGTGAACTGTTGTCTACTTAAGATCTATACTATTGCTGTATGGTTCCTCACTGGGTAGCATTGCCTCTTGGCCTCCAGGGTTCATCCCTGCTAGTCTATGTTGTCTGGGATAAGCAGTTTGAAGTTATATGAACAGCAGTTTCAATTTTCAGTGTTGATTAGGACCTAACGGAATGTAATGTGTTTCTGTGTAACAGGAGAAGGACCTGGTAAACCGCTATGCTGAAGCATCTGCGAAGAATGATGCGTTACTAAACCAGATAGGTCTTGCCAAAAACATCACTGTTCAGGTAAAGCAAAGGCAGGCTGATTTTACTTTTATTGATGAGAAGGATCTATTCTCTATTGGCGCGATTCAATGAAAATGCAGATAAACTCATCGTAAATCAAACTCAAAATTACATTGTGTTAAGCAGTATTACTGGTAAACACTTCTGAAATATTTGTACAGCATAAAGTTATTACTAAATAATAATTGTAGATGCAGAAAAGTTTGGGGGGTGAGGCAGCCTCAGCATTTAAAACCTGATTCCTTCTCTCCTGAGTAGAAAGAGGAGGTGGCAAGTCAAGTAGTGGTGAAACAGCAACTGCAACAGCAGAGCTTACAGAAGAGCCAGGATGAGGTTGCCACTCTGAAGAAGGAACTAGAAGATGAGATTACGAGGAGAACCCATGTAGAGACTAGCTTGGACACTTACAAAACCCGGGTGATGTCACTGAAGAGTCGCAAAGGGGTAGAGCGGGTCCAGGAAAAAGAAGTACTCCAATACTACCGTGATCCAAAACTTGAGAATGATCTGGTGGTCCTGAGAGATACGATTCACCAAGAGGCCCTTAAACGCTCTGCTACCCAATCAGAGATTGAGTTAATCAATAAGAAAATTATCACCATTGAGCATGAGATTAAGAATGTGAAGCCCAAGCTGGCAACTAAGGAGGTAACAGAGATTGAGCGAGACCCACAGCTTGATGTGGAAGCCAATAAACTCAAAGAGGAGATACGCAGAATGAAAGATGATCTTCGTACCAGAGAGACGGAAACAGTTCAGATGAAAACTGAGGTCAACATTCTACAGCAAAAGCCACCAACCATAAAGGAGAAGGTAGTGAAGAAAGAAGTAGTCAAACTGGAGAGGGATCCAGAGATGCTGAAAGCTGTAAAGAACTTTGAGCTTCAGATTGCAGATGAAGGTCAAAAGTGTAAGGCTCTGAATGATGAGATATTCCAAACCAGGAGTCAGATCAACACATTGGAAAGGATTATCCCAACTGTGCAACCCAAGATTATCACTAAAGAGGTGAAGAAAGTGGAACAAGACCCCAAACTAATCGATGAGGCCAAGAAGGTCCGAACTTTGCTGGAGGATCAGAAAACCGAAAATGATAATATGCTGAGGGCAATCAAAGAACTTCAGGACCGATACTTCCAAGTTGACAGGCTGAAACAAAATGTGGAAATCAAGGAAATAATCAATGAGATCTACAGAGTAGACCCTCAGACCGAAGTAGAGCTTGTGAGACTGAGAAAAGAAATACAGGACTCAAACAGATATCGTGCAGATCTGGAGAAGGACATCGAAGTAGTTAGAACTAGCTTGTCATCACTGCGCTCACAGAAGCCAAAAGTGGAGCTCAAGGAAGTACTCCATGAAGTGGTTAAAGAGGAAAAAAGTCCTGAAATAATGAAGGAACTACAAAGGCTCAATGAACAGGTGTTACGCTTGCAGAGCACCTTTAATACCACTCAAGACCAACTACTTCGCCTGCAAAAAGAGAGAGATGAATTGAAAGTAGAAAAATCAAAGGTAGAAACAAAGCTTGTGACAAAGGAGGTTGTTAAGCATGAAAAAGACCCACTTTTGGAGAAAGAAGCTGAAAGACTCAGAAAGGAGCTGCGTGACGAAACACAGCGTCGGCGTACGACTGAGGAAACAGTCTTTGATTTAGCAAACAGATACATCTTGCTGGAGAGGCAGAAGCCAGAGGAGGTGGTAGTGGTGCAAGAAGTAGTGCGTTTGGAGAAGGACTCCAGGCAGATATTGGAGCATGAAAAGCTAAACAGGGATCTGGATGATGAGATGATGGCTCGTCGACAGACGGATTTGGAAGTGCAGCAGCTGAGAGCGTTGATCCTAGAAAAGGAGAGAATTCTGCGGGAGTCAGACGAAATCCAAAAGAGGATCCAGGCAGAGATGGAACTAAGACAAATTAAAGCCAGAATCTATGAGCTTGAAAATGCTCCCCCACCAATTGAAGAGAAAATTATTATGGAGGAGGTCCTGAAGGTTGAAAGAGATCCCAAACTGGAAAAGATGACAGCTAGCTTACGTGCAGACCTGGAGAGAGAAGGAAATACCATACAGTCCTTGAATCGGGACATCAGAAGCCTCACCCATAGACTGGATATCCTGCTAAAAGAAAAATCGATGGAAAGAACTGTCTACAAAGAGGTGATTCGAGTAGAGAAGGATCAGGCTGTAGAGTCTGAGAGGGCCCGTCTCAGAGAACAAGTGTCTCAGGAGAGACATGTTAGGCTAGAACTGGAGACGGAAATGCAACGGACCAGGGACAAACTGAACAGACTGCTAGCGACACATGATAATACATCCTGGGAAGGGAACAACTACACTCAGCAGAGGGATTCCTTGCTGAGAGAGAAGGAGAACCTCCTGAAGGAGCTGAAGACCATGGAGTCTGAGAAGCAGGACACTCACGTGTCCTTCCAGCAGCAGTCGCAGCTGTTGAGTGAGAGAAACATTATGAGTAGGCAAAAGAGCATGAAGATGGAATCAGATGTTCAGCGACTGGAGAGGGAAATACTGGATGAGAAAGACAAGATACACAAAAGAGAGTTTACCATCAGGGAGCTGCTGAACAACCTGAAGAAGGAAGATACTAAGCGAATGAGCGAGACCAATCTTTCCACAAAAATCACTATTTTAGACCCAGAAACAGGAAAAGATATGTCGCCATATGATGCTTACATACAAGGTCTGATTGACCGTAATCAGTACATCCAATTGGAGGAGCTGGAGTGTGACTGGGAAGAGATAACTTCCAAGGGGCCTAATGGAGAGACCACAGTCCTCCGGGACCGCAAGAGTGGCAAGCAGTACTCCATCCAAAAAGCCCTAGATGATGGCAGAATCACTCCGTCTGACTTGCAGCAGTACAAGATGAACAAGATGTCCATTTCAGAATTTGCTCTTCTAGTTGCTGGAGACAAAAAGACAATGGCCTCCAGTAATCCGCTTACGAGTGCCGCACCTCCGCCCGCTAACAGGGGCGGCGCTAATGAATCCACGTACATCCCCTCATACAAAAGTCATCGAGCCTTTTAAACCTGTCAACGGGCAGACCAAGAAAAGAGAATGACAAATCTCCAGAGAATCGCCGTTACGTATGCAGCACGACACATAAGACCAGGCAGAAAAAGAAAACAATATATACCTGTCTCAGGAAACCATACCAGTTTGCTCATTTTAGATAGACCTTACTGCTGTTTGTATGTTTACTCGTTTATGGGATGATCTTGTATCATGCTTCTTATTTAAATGGCATGAGACAGCATTTGTATTTGTGACAAATCATATATGACTGTGTGATCTTATCAAGAACATTTTGCAATTCAGCATTTGGGTTAAGGGGCAAAGATATTTTTTTCCCATTTATCAAGCTTTGCTGGTATCTTGAAGTGTAGAACAATTACTATTATTTTGGATCTTGTTCGATATTGTATCCAGAAATAACCCTTAATAAAACTTTAAATGGTTTTAAAAACATGTTCTGTTTTTGTGTATGTTTACTTCTGTATGAAATATGGTTCAATTTATCCAGCAATGGCCTTTTTTTTCTCAAATACACTATCACACTCTACCTGTTTCAAACCTAGAGGATGAATAACGGTAACTTCCTACTGTACAATAATGCAGAAATGCCATCCTGAGAAATCAAAATATTTATTACAGAATTTTAAAATGTCATTCATGATGACAATGCAGTCGGACAAGTAACATACAGCAAGTTTCATTCACGAAAACAACTTTTTTATGTTCAGTAAGTCCACTCAAAATCATTTAAATAACTGAGTTGTAACTTTCAAAACAGTGGGAAAGAAACTTGATTATCAAAAAAAAGAGTTACATTTAACATCCAAAGAAACTTATCCCAAAAAAAAACAGCTTTTACACCCAAAATCGTAACCATATTATTATTACTTTAATAGTATAAGAACCTTTTCGTTGCCTTGATGCTTCTCCAGCGAAAACTGCCCCAAGTCACCTTTCACTTACAGAGGAAGCCACACATTGAGGATTATCACTCTGCAGTTGGCTGCACAGGAGCTCCACCATCTCGCTCCTGAAGGTAGCGCCTCTGCTCCATGACGGCCTGCTGCAGCAGGGCGAGGTTTACACCATCCACGCAGTTCAGCACACGTGCACGCACCATCACGCCATCCCCTGACGCAAAAATGCACAACAGCTACACAATACGAAAAATATGCTTTACATTTTGATAATACGTCTTTTTTTTTTTTCCTCAAGGAGAAGACAAGAGTGAAGTAACAGCCTTACCCTCTGTCCTCTCAACATCACCCAACACTAAGTAGTAGGAGTGTAGTAAGGGCAGGAAAGGCTCTACAAATGCTGTGTGGACAGTAATGTCATATTGGACTGATAAGTGCTGTGAGGACAGGACGGCTTCAGAGACTTCAGGCTGGTAGGACAGCAATCTGCAAAGATTACAAAGTAGACAAGGAGTAGTAAAGCATACAGAACATGGTGGTTGGATGAAAAAGACATTTAGATATATATAATCAATAAGAATTAATAGTATACAGCAAACAGTAACATACAAAGAATGGCAGATAAAGTGCTGCACAGAATCAGGGGTGCTGTCATGTGGGGATTGGGGTGGTGGGGGGGTTAGGGCAATTAATTGTAAGGGCAATTAATTGGATTGGATTGGTTTGGGGCCAAGTCTAGGTGGGGAACATGCACTGGTACACAGTGCGTTGTCATGCGCACCGCACAACGAAACACCTTGGGATCCCAGTTTGCAACCCCCCAGGCCGACACACGCTCCAGTTACACCCTCCGGAAATGACCGTCCATCTGTTACAGACAGGTGTTATGTGGGCGTCCCCTTGGCCTGGTCCAGCCACTTGGGTCCTCAGCAATGAGGATCCTGCGAGTCGGATCACCCTCATGGAAACACGTCACATGGCTGTAGTGGCATAACTGACGCTTCCTCATAATGCAGGTCATGTGCCTCATTCTGGACTCCACTAGCAACCACTCATTCGACACAAAGTCAAACCAGCGGTACCCAAGGATTCTCCGAAGAGACATAGTACCAAGAGTCCAGTTGTCATCTCAGGTCACTGGATAACACCCATGTCTCACAGCCCTTTCCTGTGACCTCATGACCCCCCATGCTCTCCCAATCTGTCTCCAGACTGCATAGGGAGTCACCAGAGACGAATGTCGCTGCTGAGGTAAGTGAACTTCAACGTGCTCAACATTCTGTCTACAGACAGACACACTGCTGATGGCTATGGCCAAGAGGTCATAAAAGGCCTGGATCTTGGTTTTAATCCAGGACACTTGCAAACCCAGACACTCAGACTTCTTGCTTAGTCTCTGGAGAACCCCAATCTGAAGCTCCATTGATTCTGCAAAGATCACAGCATTGTCAACAAAGTCAAGACTGGAAAATCTTTTTTCACCAACAGATGCTCCACAGGCACTGGACCACACAACCCTGCCCAACACCCAGTCCATGTAAGTGCAAATAGAGTAGTAGCACACCACTGATGAACATACCACTGATGAACCCACCACTTATGAACCCCAGAATACACTGGGAAGAACACAGAGGTACAGACTGGACATGATGTCCAGCAATTTTAGGGGGATCCTGCAAAGTCTCAGGATGTTCGATTGAATCAAACTATTTACAAAAAACTTGACAAAGGCTGCGAAACCCTGCCGATATTCACATTTGTGCTCGGCCAGAACTCTCAGTGCCAGGATGCAGTCAGTGCTAGACTTCTTAGGTGTAAAACAAGAGTCACTAATAGGCGATCCCATTGTGGATGTCTCCAGCAAGGACCTTACCTGGCACTGTGAGTGTGGAAAGGAAATTGGACATTGGTAGGCCCGGGAGGGGAGGCAAAGTGGGTCTGTTATGTCTTAGGCCTTATGCAAGAAGAGATTGTTTTGAATACTGTATGTCCTCGCCTCATGATAGCTGCCTGCGGTTAGTTCCTCAGACCCCGAAGAGAGATCAGACCTTGGAGAGATGAACAGTGGAGCAAGGGCGGGGGAGAAACCGCCTGTAGAAAGAGATTTGAAGCTGCCCCAACTGGTGCACAAAAAGTTGTAGTTATGAAGTAGTCGCAGTAGGCCATATGCAATATGTTTTGCGGTAGTACAAATGTATGAGTAATTATTACGATGATCATATTAATCATATGTTAACCATGTATTTGCAGTGATTCAATGACAATGCGTCAATGCGTTAATCATTACTCAAACAGACAACCAAATATTTACAGTGATTCAATGTCATATAATCAATATCTATATTCATATCTCAAGTAGGAACCTAGCAGCCGAGACATGTTCTGGTAAACTGAGCAAAATGGGTGAATTTTACCTTGCTGCCAGATGAACCAATAGAGCAAGAGAATTGTGTTTGTTATACGTATGAGCTTGGTTTGTTAGTGTTTTGTGACCAATCAGGACTTAGAAGTCCTTATTTGAAAGTAAGAATTATGGTTTTTAAACTGGGTGCTCCAGGTACTCGGGGTACCTGGTGACAGTGTGTGATGGGAGCACTTTGCTCGATCAAATAAGAGAGAACTTTGCTCACCAACTGAGAGGTCCGGAGCTTTATTTCTTAGATGGAATTTATAACTTTTCTACCACAAGAGCAGTGTTATCAGTTAACTTTACAGGGTCATGCGAGGCGTTCGCAGCCGGTCCAGCTCATCAGGGTAGCGGAATGGCCGGCCAAAGGGTCCACGGGACATAAAAGACATCGCTCACTCTATACGAGAGTTCATAAGCCATTCAAGTTATTCCCTTCTTCCATCTATTACCCATCCATCCATCCATTAACCAATTCATCTACCAATCAGCTCATTACTCAATCCATTACTCATCCATCAAGCTTAGTTATTCCCTCTATCATCTATCCATCCGTGCAGCGAGCGACATCAGCACTACACCAGTTCCAGTCCCCAACAGGCCTGACCCCTTTGTCTCTCCAGTGACTTTGACTCCTCCGGGATGAGGCTCCTGAGGGCTTTCCCCCATCCCTTTCATGATGCATGTAGCTTTCCCGTGGGCTGCTGCAGCAGAGCTACTCCCACGGACAGCAGGAAGGAGTCCTGACTGCTTTCAAGGTGCTGTGTGTGGTTTTTTTTTTTTTTTTAAAACAAAAAAAAAAAATAGTAGCTGGAAGGCCAGTCCCACCACCAACTCCCAATTTGGGCCTCTTGCACGGCTGGATGCAGTTTAACATCATACCCATGGCGCACAAAATGTCTAGCAGGCTGCTGTACATAATGCCACAGTAATGGCTCAAAATGAAATAGTAATAGGAAAATTTATAACAAACCAATGAACGTGCTTAAGATATTACTCTACAGGGAAAAACTGTTCAGAAGTATACATTACAAGTAAAGTGCTTAACGTTTCTAATAGAAGTCAATAAGTCTCTTCACCTGCCATATGTTCTCACTGCAACTCCTTCTTGGACCGAACTGATTTCCCAGGGAAAGTGGAAGACGCCCGGTTCCGGGAGCATTTCCCTGCACACCAGAAAGCGCTATATCAACTTCATCATTGTGGCGTTTGTGTTATTATTCTCCATTCAAACGGTCTTTTTGTGAGATTTAACGGAGCCAGAGGAGTTTCTAGCTACTGAAAACAGCAGGGGTAAAGTCAAGATTGCCTGGCGCTTGACCTTTTTTTCTGATGGAAGACTGGCATCGCGGTTAAAATACTTAGGGCTCATCTTAAAATACTGTGATCGCAGCTAACGACGCCCATGCAAGGAGCTAATCCGAAGCTTAACTTGCATGCCAGTTGTAATAAGATTCACATTTCCAGTTGCAAAATGAGATTGTTTAGAATATTAGGTAACAGTGTTAATGTAATTAATTAGTTCACGGGTTTCTTAATGTTTATATAAAGCCTAAGAACGTGGCACATTTTGCCTGCACTGAATGCAGTTGCAGTTCATGCAGTCGATACATACTTGACGGTCGCAGAAATGCAGATCCAATTTGCGGAAGGCTTTTGTGGAAACAACCGAAATGCAACTTCTTAATAAATTACTCCATAAAACGAAACCGATCGCGTTCATCCGAACGGCCATCCATCGCTGCAAACACATGCACACCAAGCGCCTATCCGGCACACCGTGAATGGCCATGAATGCCCTACGTTAGATCCTGTCCAGCCTCCATCCCCGCCCACACATGAAAGCAGGCAGGAAGCGAGAATACGGCAGCCCCGCAGCTAGTGCCGCAGGTTTGGTGTCCTAGGCCGGACTCTGTGCTCTTACATAACGGCCCCTATATAAAACCCTACAGTTGCAAGTCCGATCTTAGCTGAAGAAGACCCCGTCGCCACCATGAACCCCGACATCCGCAAAGAACGGGAGAATGCCACTTTCAACACGGACGCGCTGACTCATATGCTGGATGGCAGCCCGGAAAAAACCAAAAGGAGACGAGAAATCGGTCCGTTTGCGCCGCTTGGGCTCTCTGCGTAAAGTCAGCGGATTAAAAAACCCCACAAAACATTTATGTTTGTTCCTGGTTGGTGCGCTTTCGGCAGCCCTGCTTTCCTTAGAAATGTCACCATGTGTAATCAGATACGTATTGTGGACTAGAGAGCTGTTTATGATAATGTCTGATTTGGTTAACGTGTTTGTTGTTCACGACTTTTAAAATATGCAATATTTCTGTATGGAAAGTCTTTATATAATTTGTGACAATAGGTCGGCGCTTGAAACGCCACCTAGCCGGGTAGCTAATTTCTGTAGCAGTTTAGACTTTTCACTATACTGCCATCGCGCTGCAATGACTACTGACGACGCTTAAAAATGTCAAGCTGTAAATGCACGTTATTTGTGTTTTTTTGGCGGCAGTTATTATTATTATTCTTCTGAATGTATAGTATAAGCTCGCACAGTCCAGGTATAGAAGGCAATTCATTCAGTTACAGTCTGCCGTTGTTAATTCTATTTCGTTGTAAAAACTGAAATTAAATGCACTGACGAAGTATGCCCCCAGTAACCTTGTCTCCTCATCTCTCCGTAGAGACTCTGGTTATCAACGACCCCGACTTCCATCATGAAGACCTCAACTTCATGTCCCGCAGCGACCGGTACGATGCGGCGGTGAAGAAGAGTGCCCAGATGATCCTGAAGATGCGGGAGTACGGCATCTCCGATCCCGAGGAGATATACTGTTACAAGAGGTATGCATGATATGAGACCTCAGAAACTATGTATCTGTCTGTCTACACACACACAAAAACAATATTATTATTTCAGGTAATGTATAACACAATTTTGCTAGCAGTTTAGATATTTAAAGGAACATTTTTTTCCTGGACCCTTTCTCTATTTCCACTTAATGCCAGCTTTGTACGCCATCGATATTTTAGATTTTTATTTAATGTGTAATATTTCATGTCTTGTGTCTCAAACTTTATCTCCTTTTATCTCGCAGTCTGGGGCTAGGCCTCCATGCATTTCGCTGCACAATGTGCTGAGTAGAATTATGTATATTGACACATAAAGCTTTGGAACTTGAGGTCAGAAAATGTCAGGCACTGTGGGGCCACTGCCATCTTACTGTTCAGCAACTCATGGGAGCCACGATTGGTTGGAAAATTTTTTTAGGACCTATAAATGTGAGGATAACATTTTTGATGACCATTTGCTGAATGTAAACCATGGCAGTGATTTATACCTGCAAAAGGCTGCAGCTCCATATTATATCTGCCTGACCAGAATACGGATGAAGAAATTAATATTTTTATGAATGTATTATTGGAATCAACATTTGTTTGAGTTGAGTGTGTATATACATATTTTTGCACATGGATTTGAGGAGTTCTAACTGTACTTAACAAGTGGGTAGATTGCTTATGTTGCATGTGTAGTTTCACATCTGCAGTGTAATTTACTTCAGCGTATAACCTTATGAGGTGTCATGTAAGCTGTGAGTACAAAGAAAGTGAAATTTTTTCATTTATTTAGCGGAAGCATGTTGGTTTTGAAGTGACCTTTGGTCAACCATATTGGTTGTTATCCATTATTTTAATGGTTGCCTGCTATGGGAAGCGCTGCTTTGCAGGGGGAGGTAGCAGGTGGCAGTTTGACTCCCACCTGTGCGCTGTGTCTGTGGAGTTTGCCTGTTCTCTGTTGTGTGGGTTTCCTTTGGGTATTCTGGTTTCCTTCCACAGTACAAAAACCAGCAGTTAGGGTAACTGGCATCTCGGTAGTAATTATTCAAACAGAGTATGCCTTTGAGTCCTGCGATGGACTGGCAGCCCGTCCAGGGTGTCCCCTGCCTTGTGTTCTATGCTGCCTGGGACATGTAACCCTGTCAGGATATGGAACTGGAGGATGGATGGAAATGTCTTTACTTTGGTAGCTGTAAGGGTGTTAGTAACTGTTTGTGTTTTTTTATTTGTTCATTGTAAAGGTATATAAACGCATTTTATATTTAAAACTTTCTAATACGGACGCTCCCCAGGTTACGATGGGGCTATGTTCCGATAAACCTATTGTAAGACGAAAATATTGTAAGGCATTTAACCTAACAAACACCATAGCCTAGCCTATAGCCTACCTTAAACGGTTACAGTGGCCTACAGTTCAAAATCATTAACACAAAGCCTATTTTATAATAAAGGATAAAATCCATCCGTCCATCCATTTTCCAAACCGCTTATCCTTACTGGGTCGCGGGGGGTCCGGAGCCTAACCCGGAAGCAATGGGCACGA
>JAODJX010000097.1:10257433-10278719 GCA_026776945.1 Isichthys henryi
TCTGACTGCTGGTAGTGGCATCGGTATCATCTGCTTTTTTGTGTTTATGTGCAAGATGATAACGCATCGAACTCGTTCTGGAGTTGTAGACGAGTGCGGCGCCGCACATCTTACACTTGACTGTTTTTTCGCCGAGTTTTTCAAAGTGTTGCCAGACATCGCTGCGCACTTCAGAAGCCATTTTCGCTCTGTTCTCTGGTCTTGTCTCTAGACCGCAACTTCTCACGGCCGTAACCAATCAAATATCAGACTACCGCCCAAATACCAGCACAACCAATCAGAAAGAATGAAGGTAGTTTAATTAATTAAAAAAAATGCATTTTTAGAGCCAATCGATCGTCATTTTCATGCTCGGTCGTCGCTGATGGGTTCAAGTAATCGATTAATCGAGTACTCGAGCACATCCCTATGACAAATACATGAGCCGTTACAACTGGAAGACATGGCCCTTATTGTGTCTTATAAAATCACGTTAAACATATTTGACACTGTTACAATCGTGTATTTATTTTTTTCCTGGCTATGAAGTGTTTACAGTAATTGTGATGCTTGCAGGCACTTAACTTATTCGTGGTAATAGAGCTGTTGCATGAGGTTTATAAATATGACTTGCTTAATAGTACATAAGCTATTAAGTTGTAGCTAAATGAAAGTTCTGTCAAACGCTCTTTGGCCAATACATTGTGCATGTTAGAATTATTTTAGATGTGAATTGTATAATGCAATTTAAAAAGAAAAAAGACAATACAATTTTCTATTTCTGCTTATGTGACTTGTGGGCAGAGTGGTGGCTCTGAGGCTAGGGATCGGTGCGAATCGGAAGGTTGTTTAGTGTTATGTATTTGCTTTTTGAAAGACTTTTTTTTTTAAGAAAAGTAGTACCACCCTTTTTTAGGACAGTACAGTACATGGACGTGTTCTGAGGCAGAATAAAACAATTAAACTACAGATTTGGTTGTTTTAAACCCATTCTTGCATTCCTCTGATCGATGAGTCTGAGGCTCACAATGGTAGCCGTTCTTTTTGGCCCGTATACCTGCTACCCTGTTGATGAAATGCCTGATAGCCTTTGTGTCTGTCCTGCTTGTAGACTCATGACTGGGCAGCATCATGAGGCTCTGGGTCTCCACTATACCATGTTCTTGCCCACGTTATACGCCCAGTGCGACGCAGAGCAGCGCAGGAAGTGGCTTCCCCTTGCAGAGTCCTTCAAGGTCTTGGGAACCTATGCCCAGACTGAAATGGGACACGGTCAGTCCAATCGCAGAGACTTGGATGTGCTCCTGGTTGTATTTGTGAGAATTCCTCACGCCCATTTGCCCAGCGGTGTTTCCAGTAGACGACACAGTCATTATAAAGGTGTCTGTAGTCTTGGTTGAACCAGAGCTGACATTCTGGAAGATACTGGATTCCTGCAAGTGTTTGACTGGCCTTTTCAGCCATTTGCACATCATTCACTAACAGAACTAACAGCTTTTCTTGAAGTGCTGAAAATGCAGCTTGTTTGAAGATTGAAATGGTTTCTAACTAAAGACAAGCTGAAGGAACAAACCCGAATTGGATTCTTGAAGAAACATAAAAAGTAGATGTCTTCATGCTGTCTGGTTCTTCTACCTTCTCTGTCTTCTTTTAATGCTCATCCCTGCCGTGTCACTGTGTCCCCGTGTTTGTTTACACTTGATTCTAAAGCCTTGACCTTGGTCCTGCTTTGCAAATCAGTAATTGGCAAATGATTAACTTTGGCCCAAGTGGAAATTAAGCCTCGTGATCTGCGTAGCTCTCAAATGAATGATTAACGATTGATGTTGATTGATAAAGGTTCAGTCTGTGAATAGGCCAATAGCTTTGTTCTTTGGGAATGCAGGAAGTGAAGCCAGACAGGTTGCTTCTCACATTTCTGTGGTCTGTGTGTAGACGTCATCGTTTCAGGCATGACCAGAGCCTGTCTGTTCAGGAAAGGTTTATCCTTTTGGAATGTTCTCCTTTCAGCAAATGACATACCCCCTCCCAGCTCCTAATGGAACAACTTACTGTGGACCTGAATAAAATACTTGACTCCACCGACATTTTCATTGTTACAAGATTACAGGGCTAAACAGTGTATATCTGATTATCAATGTTTGTATGGGTAAGGAATGACCAAATGCCTTAAAATACTAAATTTATCCATACAAAAAACTGTTTTAAATGTTTACCATGCGTCTAATAACGACTTATAGAAAGCGGCGTCACTTCTAGAACCTTCTGATGCAGATAATTTTCATCAGTTTAGGGGTTTCCTCCTACAATGAAAATAACTGAAAGGTGAAGCTTTGTGGACAATCTGCCTAGTTTTCCTTTATTTTTGAGAGAAAACAAGCTTCCCTGGTGGTGTATACATCTCTCTCTCTCGAATTCAGCATTTCTAGGGATGTTAAGTTTGGTCTTTGAGCTTTGTAATCAGCATGAGCCTCTCGCGTGTGTTAATTGCTGACAAATTGATCTCTTCCTCTCTTCCACTATTTTTTGTTTTCTGGGTGATCGCACTTGCACACTTTCATACACTTTATGCCCATTCTGCTCTATCGCCACACCTCCTTTTGTATTTTGCTTCACATTTTCATTTAAACATATGGCTGTTTCCCTTCGTTGGAACCCCCAAACTCGTCCTTGTTTCCTTTCTTCCATGCAAATCCCATCTCCTTTCCCATCTCCCCAAAATCTTAATACACCCACACTAACTGACTCACGGACACTTGCACACACACACCCTCGATACAGCTGTGTCCAACGTGGGCGCACCGAGCCCCTGGACCTCCACCTGGGGATGTTCCTGCCCACACTGCTGAACCAGGCCACGCCCGACCAACAAGACGCCTTCTTCACGCCCGCGTGGAACCTGAAGATCATCGGCACCTATGCGCAGACTGAGATGGGCCACGGTAACAGAGCGGGTGGCTCTCGGTTGCATTATCTCTTCTCTGCCTCCTCTAGCTTGGGAGTACCATGCAATTTCTCCAATTGAAAGTGCTGAATTTCCCCGGTCTTCCAGAATCAGACTATTTTGCGTATGTTCCTGCAAGGTGCCACAAATGTGTGAGGTTAAATATCCGTCTTCTCTGTTACTTTGTGGATGCTTACGCTCCACTGTGCATTGCATGACACTGTCACCTGCTTTCACCCTTAATGGGAGGCAAGGAGCTAAAAATGAACACGTTCTCTGTGTGTCCTTGTGCTGTCAAACACTTGCAGGAATACCTTCCAGAATGCTGCAAACATCAAAATGAACAAAAATGGTGTTATTTGCATGTGGGCAGATGGAGCTCTTCCTGTGCATGTGGCTGGTGTGTGCTGAGGTTGCAGCTACATGTTTTTGCAGGTTTTCCCCACAGGCTCCAGTGTGATTTTATGTTGCCTGGGTGTGTTTCCAGGTACCCATATCCGTGGGTTGGAGACCACAGCCACTTACGATCCATCCACCCAGGAGTTTGTCCTGAACAGCCCCACGGTCACCTCCATAAAGTGGTGGCCAGGTGGACGTGAGTAACCGCTCCCTTGCATAGTAGCAGCCCCGCCAAACATGCAATCCGTGTGACACCTGTCTAAACGGGCCGTGCCGATTCCAGAAGCTCAGGGCAGTAGAGTGATCATGCCGATTCTTCTGGTCAAGCGGCCATATTTCCCTGAACACGCCCGATCTTGTCCGATCTCGGAAGCTAGGCAGGGTCGGGCCTGGTTAGAACTCGGATAGGAGGCTGCATAGGAATACCAGGTGTTGTAAGCTTTCCTCAGTTTGGCGCAGCGTGTGGTTCAGTGGGCTAAGTCTCTGTGACTGTGATAGGGAGGTCACCGGTTCGAGCCCAGCTTCAGCAGAATAGTAACGTCTGTGGGCCCTTGAGCACGGCCCATAACTCCCAGCTCCACTGGTGCCACTGCAGGTGGCTGCTCTTTGCTGCCAAGCTTGCTGTCACCTCCACCAGGGGTGTCCGATATTATCCGCAAAGGGCCGGTGTGTATGCAGGTTTTTGGGATAACCTGTAGGTCAGGTGTTCAACCCCAGGTATAAGGACTCTTCAGCCAATCAGTCCTCTAATTAGTAATCTAATTAGGGAGTTGCAGCGAAAACCCGCACACACACCGGCCCTTTGCGGATAAGATTGGACACCCCTGACCTACACGTTTGTCTGTGTGTCATGGAGAGCATGATTGGGTAGGCAAAAAGATCATTTAATTTATTATTAATATTGCTTGGAATCCAGTCGGCAAGACATCCAACCATGCCGTCGTCCTGGCACAGTTGCACACCCAGGGGAACTGCCACGGCCTGCATGCTTTCCTCGTGCCCATCCGCGATATGAGCACCCACCAGCCCCTGCCAGGTACTGGCCGCCCGACTGCGCCTCTCCACCACTCTCCATGTGCTGTCCGTTTCCTGCGGCCCTCTCCACGTCTGCTCTCCTGTTTGCCTCCTTGAGTGACTGACATGCTGAGTCTCTGCCCTTCTTTCCAGGCGTGGTGGTGGGCGACATCGGGCCCAAGTTCGGCTTTGACGAGGTGGACAATGGCTTCCTGAAGCTGGAGAACGTACGGATCCCTCGGGACTACATGCTGATGAAATATGCCAAGGTGTGTCGTCAGGGCTAAGACGTGCTCTGGAGCACAGCCACGCACAATGAGTCATTACCACCTCGTCATTGAAGACTTTGAAGCCAATAAAGTAACAATACTGAATTGAACTCTTTAACCTATACTAGCTTTATATGTTTACTGGATCAAGCCAATAGCAGTTCTCAATTTGTTTTCTGTTTTAAGGTCTTTTGTTGACTGATGTTCCATGTCTGTTTGCTCCAGGTGGAACCGGATGGCACCTACCGGAAACCCCCGAGCGACAAGCTGACCTATGGCACCATGGTGTTTATCCGTTCCATGATCGTTGGCGAGTCAGCCCGGGCCCTATCTAAGGCCTGCACCATTGCCATCCGCTACAGCGCCGTGCGGCACCAGTCTGAGCTGCGGGCCGGGTCAGTGGGGAAGTGACCTACATGAGCCTATGGCATGCAAGCTCAGCCGCACATCCTTACACTCGCCTTGGAATGGATTAATTTTATGTAGTACAGTGTCAGATTTTAAACTCGCATTATAGCAATTATAGTGCCTTAGAGATGACCAGAGTAAGTACAAATTTGTACCTTTTGCTTCTCACTGGGGTTGTACCCTTGTAATTATACCTTTTACGAAGTTGACATCCCAAAGGTACGAACAGCATTAATGTACCATCAGTGGTACAGAAATGTTCCTCAGAGTCCATTTTTGTACCTTAAAAGGTACAATTACCTACAGCTAAGGGTACAATTGACAGACCCTAGAGGGTACAGCTCAGTGACAAACAAAGGTACAAATTTTACCCTTTTTTTTCTGGGAGTTTAGAAGATGGATGGAATTTTGAAGCCCATAAAGTAACGATACGAAGTGGAACTCCTTAACCTGCACAACTTTTATATGTTTACTGGATCAAGCCGTTCTTGATTGTGTTTTAACGTGTTTTGTGACTGATGTTCCATGTGGGTCTGTTGTCCGACAACACAATGGACACAATGGAAACCGTATTTATTGGAATTAATGATAGAAATGCATTATTTGTATTTAGGTCAGCTGATCAGAGTAATATGCTTGAATGATATGTCTGTCGATTCTGATGGGGTTAGGGTAAGGCTCCTGGATGAGGAGCCTACCTCCATGTTCTTTCTGATGGGGTCCTCATTTCCCCTCCCTCCCTCCAGTGAGCCTGAGCCCCAGATCCTGGACTACCAGACCCAGCAGCACAAGCTTTTTCCTCTGCTGGCCACAGCCTATGCCTTCCACTTCTTGGGCCAGTTCATGAACCAGACGTACCAACGCATCACTGGGGACATCAATCAGGGTGACTTCAGCGAGCTGCCTGAGGTATACACCCTCCCCACCCCCTGTCCACCCCTCTCTCCTGTGCTCTGGAGAACATGTACATCATTTTTATGGTACTTCCTCCCACCATCCATCCAGCTGCACGCCCTGTCAGCGGGCCTGAAGGCCTTCACTACATGGGCAGCCAACGACGGGATCGAGGTATGCCGCATGGCCTGTGGAGGACACGGCTACTCCCGCTGCAGCAGCCTGCCCGACATCTACGTCACCTTCACGCCCACCTGCACCTACGAGGGCGAGAACACAGTCATGATGCTGCAGACCGCCAGGTCAGCTCTCATACTGAGGCAGAGGCAGATTAGGGAACTCGAATTCTTGTAGAGGTGGGTCCACAGCAACCTGACGTAACCCCTCACCCCTTCACCATCGCTGGCAGGTACCTTGTGAAGAGCTACACACAGGCCAGCAAAGGCCAGAAGGTCTCCGGCATGGTGTCCTATCTGAATGAGCTACAGCAACGAATACAGGCTCAGCCGGTGTCCTCCAGGCCTACGGTGGTCGACATCAATGACCTGACCAGCCTGGTGGAGGCCTACAAGCTTCGGGCCGCAAGGTGAGAGACGGTGGAGTGGAAGGTGGGGTTCGTTGATGTGTGACCCCAACTTTACAGCTGTAGGATTACTATTTATTAAAGAGGCTCCTAATGGGTGCATCTCAACTCTGCTTTATACATATTTACTAATACTAGAAGTTCACAAATTAACGAGATCTCGGGTAGATGCTGTATCTCGTCAATTCACGGAAACGTCCTCAGTATGGACCCACGGCGCCGTTGGCGGCTACCACTGTTTTTAAATAATGTGAAATATCACACATCAGGCTGGTGGAGCTGGCAGCCAAAAACCTGCAGGCGGAACTCCAGCATAGGTCGAGCAAAGAGGACGCCTGGAACCAAACCTCCATCGACCTGGTCAGGGCGTCTGATGTAAGCAGCTCTCCGTACGATAGTGATTTCAGGCACCGGGGTGAAGTGGGGTGGTCTCACTTTCATATCGTCTCCCTACTTTTGTCCCACCCCCACTCAGGCTCACTGCCACTATGTGGTGGTGAAGATGTTCGTGGCCAAGCTGGGGGAGGTAGCCGACGTGGGGGTGCACTCGGTCCTCAGCACCCTGGCACTGCTCTATGCCCTGGACGGCATTGCCCAACACACCGGGGACTTCCTGCTGGTACGGATACACTGATACTCTCGCAAAACCTGCACTAAGACTGGTGAAACCAAAACGACAAGGCGTGTTGTAATGCCAAGCTTATGCCAGCAGAGGGCACGCTGTGGCTAGAACAAGCATCCATTGCAGGGAATATATAGTACTGCGCAAGTCTTAGGCAGTCGAAGAATGTTTAAATTATGTTGGTGTAAAATCATGGAATGTCTGTCAAAGAGTGTTAGCTTAACCATTTCAATGCCTCTTCTGAAGTCACCCCTATATTTGTAGCAACCATCCAATATATTATTACTTTTTTTTTTTTTTTTTACTTGACCGCTGTCCCACGTAGTATGGCCGACCAAAATCTCATTCGTTTTTACCTGAATCACAGTTAATTTAATTGAGAGAGCTGCTTGTGAAATTTAATAAACACATGGAATGACTGAGGTGTCCCTGAGGAGAGGTTTGGGAACTGAAACGGTCTTCATCCAGCCGTCCAAGTAGACATCAGTAACTTTTTGGAATTCCTGGATTCTTCTTAGTTTTTGTTACTTTTTTTTTTTGCATGTGTTCTAATGTTAAATTGTTTGTTTTTTTTCCTTCTGAGCAAATGTACACTTACTACACACATACCTTGAAACATTTCCTTTGACTGCCTACTTTGCCCAGTACTGTATCTCTCTTCGTGGTGTCAGAATCGCTGGTTCCATAAACCCAGTCCCCTTGCGCCTGTCTCGTGTCGTTCAGGCCGGCCTGCTGAGCATGCCCCAGGTGTCCCAGATTTCCCAGCGGACGAAGGAGCTACTCGCCCAGCTGAGGACAAACGCCGTGGCCCTGGTGGACGCGTTCGATTACCGGGATGAGATGCTGAACTCTTCCCTGGGTCGTTACGACGGCAATGTCTACGAGCACATGTTCGAGTGGGCGAAGAAGTCGCCCCTTAACCAGACAGAGGTAGGTGGTGTGAATTATGTGGGAATGCCTAAATCAAAACTCGGCATTCATTCAGTGCTTCAGATATCCCTAAAGGCTACATTTCAGATCTTATCCTGCGATTGAGATATCAGTCCATCTTCCACCTGCCTGTCCAGTTCGCTACCATATGGTTGAAGGAGAGTTAACATTTTTAGTAAATTTACTTTATCACGCAGGTCCATGAGTCCTACTACAAGTACCTGAAGCCACTGCAGTCCAAGTTGTAAGCCACAGCATCAGTCTCTGACTGCCGACGACCAAATGGTCCATCCACTAACCACCCTGAGCTCCACCTGTACACTAGACCGCAGTGCTACCACCACCTCCCCAGAATCCTCTGTGGCGGGTGCTTTACTGTTTTTGTTTCCGTTATCTTTGTTGTTCTGTCTTGGCAGACTCTTATGATGAAATTATAGTTTCGAAGGACAGGATGGTTTAACATGGCAGTCGCTGATTTTTAATTTTTTTTTTTTTATTTAGCATTCTGCTAATCTCATGCACTTTCTGCTTTTAACTGGAATTATCCTATCCTTGCTTTTAAGTGTGTTCAGTCTGTCAGCTTTAATCTGTTTTCACTCAATCTTCTCCTACCTAATTGCTATGGTCAAGAGTTAAAAAAAAATAAAAATAAATAAAAAATAGGACTGAATTGGGATTGTTGCACTTGGGGTTAATGGATAATTACAGTGAAGGCTGCAACTGTCTACAAAGTATAGAGGAGGTGGAGGGATAAGGCCGATAGGAGTCATTTAATATTGTAACTTCTGCATGTACAGGCCCTTCTGCTATATGGTCTCAATACATTTTTGCCTTGCAAAGGTACATTATGGGATTTATAAATGTTTGCAGAATAATTCTCATAGACCCAAACAGTCCAAAGTGTGGGGGTATGAATGAAGATGAGCCTGATTCACTTGGGGAATGAAAAGAAATTGTGAAATGTCAGTGGTTCCTTTCTGTCGGTCTTTTGGCCGTAAAACTTTTTTTCTCAGGCACTAAAAGCTATCAATTGTTGTATTGTATAAAGTGGAAAATGAATTATACTTTCCCGCAAAATGTCCGAATTGACAGAACAGGAAGTAACAGGTTATGCCCAGGTTTGATAACCGGAAGCAGATGCAGTGAATGTGAAGTAATGTATAGCGATTTGGATCTTAAGGTTATGTTCACGGCTATAAATCCGAAGCATTTAGAGAAAATAGTCATTCCATCGCACTGCTCTATAAATCTAATGTTTTAAACACTGAATTTAACATGGGGGGGGGGGGTTGTTGCTGATTTTCACATGGTACTAATCAGTTGATTTTGTAATATCTTTCCGTGATTTATATCTGCAAAACACTTTTGATGAAGTTCCGCGAGTACATTGTTCAGATCTTACTGACTAGTTTTGTCAGTTTTAATTTCAGAGAAAAAAATTCCGTTACCTCGATCCTTGGATAATTTTTTTTTTAATCAACTGGGCTGTCTGAAAATTAAATTCAATGAGGTAGTCGTATGTTATGAAAATTGAAAATTAACTTTATTAAAACAGACATTGCTTCAATTAAGCTACGTATACTGTGTTTTATTTTCTTTACAGAATTATGAAAGCATGCCCTGATGTTCAGCCATTCCAAACATAACTTTTAGCCAAGAAAGTAGTATGTATGTAATGAAACATCATACAAAGTGTGTCAGTTAAAGTACAATAATTTTTTTGTATTTTATACGACCTAATGTAGTGCTCTGTTAAACACATGAAGGTGTATTCAATTTGGCTTACTGTTAGACCACTTTCTCATATAAACGTTTTCAATTATAATAATTTGTATAAGATATATATATATATATAATATAATATACCTGTCATGACATCCCATATGTTTTGGTAAAAGAAATCTATCCAAAATAAACACCGTAGGATACATTTGAAAGAGATGACTAAGTCTTTATGAGCACTTTTTACATTCATGTAGAATTTTTCAAATAGGATTTACCCTGCAAATCATTTATGTTACCTTGGTTGGTATTTTCTTAATTTTATTAAAATATTTGCTGATAATTGTCAGATTCAATAATAGAATGCCATGAAGTGTGATGCAGTGCTGTATAGGGTGTCCCTCCATGTGTGAGAATGTGAGGAGCTGTCCAAATGGATGACCCTCCAGTGGATGAAATGTGATGCAGTGCTGTATAGGGTGTCCCTCCATGTGTGAGAATGTGAGGAGCTGTCCAAATGGATGAACCTCCAGTGGATGAAATGTGATGCAGTGTTGTATAGGGTGTCCCTCCATGTGTGAGAATGTGAGGAGCAATCCAAATGGATGACCCTCCAGTGGATGAAATGTGATGCAGTGCTGTATAGGGTGTCCCTCCATGTGTGAGAATATGAGGAGCTGTCCTAATGGATGACCCTGCAGTGGATGAAATGTGATGCAGTGTTGTATAGGGTGTCCCTCCATGTGTGAGAATATGAGGAGCTGTCCTAATGGATGACCCTCCAGTGGATGAAATGTGATGCAGTGCTGTATCACCATGAATGGCGTATCTTTTTGTGTGTGTGTGTTTGGGCAGGGGGGGCTTGGGGAGTCGCACGTTATGCAGTTGGTGCCATTTTTATTTTTTGCCCTGTCCTTTGAACAGTCTGAGTCTGCCACTGCATAATGGAAAGACATTTGTAATAATCTTAAGTCAAAGGCAGCCAAATCTATCAGATTTAAGGTGCAAGTCATATTAAATCCGCCAGATGGCGCTGTCATGTTAGACAAGATTCAGTCACGTTTAAGTCTCGATTTTTAACATTTCACCAAAATTTGAAAATAGCTCATTTTAACATTTGCGTTACCCGTAATTTTATTTCACGGTTACCGTATGCATTGTGAAGTTCCCGTATTAACTGCAAGTGCAGTATTATTGTCTTGCAGCTTTAATCTTCAACGAGTGACTTTCAAGAGAGGTTAATACCAATTCTGGTAGATCGTGTGGTTCTAAAATTGGATGCTTTAATATGAAACATAGCAAGAACAATAACATAAGAGCAACGTTTATTCTACATACATTGATGACGAAACTAACGGGGCCAATCAAGAAATTCTTCTTCCACTATTACCAATAACCCTGCCCAACAGCCTTACACTTTACCCAAGCACAAGTTAATTTCTTAATTCAAGAACCACGCCTGTGGAATCATGTTTTGAGTATATTTAATATCCAGCAGTTACAGGGTTGCCAACTTTGGTCAGCTGGCTGGCGTGAGATTTTCAAGACAAGTCTATACACGCATGTACATGTATGTAAGAGTTTCATTACTTTGTATGTAGGGTTTGCAAAGTATCCCAAAGCTTTTGATGTAGCTAATTTTAGGTTTATAATGGAATAATATTGATTTGCCGTAAAATTTCCTGCGTGAGCTTTAGAGTTTGAACGCGAGTGTCACGCCAGATGTGTGAAAGTTGGCAGCCCGGCAGTTACTCAACTGTGTTCTTCAGTTTTCAAATATGAAACATCCCATCGAAAGTAATCAGTTTTCCAAATAATTAAAACCAATAAAGACGGCCGGAAACGATTCGTCGTGTCCTTTGATCATCGGCACATCTCAGCGATTCCATTAAGTTTTCATACCTTCCCGGAACTCGGCACGAGGCTCTTCCTTAGCGCCGCGCGTGCCGGGCGTGCCGGGCGTTTTGCTGGCGTTGTGACGTAACGAGGAGTGGCGCGAGACCTCTGGGAGTAGCGGAGCAGAAACGGACGCGACGGTTCGTGTCGCCCTCCGGAGCCACATGCGACGTGTGCTGAGCGGACTGCTGCTTTCCGTGCAGGTAGGCCGTAGCAAACCCCTCCTCTACGGCCGGAGCGTCGCTCCCAAACGAAGTGAAAGCGCCGGAATTGGTGCTGCGCTGACTTCATTACAAAAACCTGGGAAATAGCCGAGGTGGAGGATCCGACCTGGAAGGTAAGCAGCGAGATAGTGTAGTTTAATTTCTTTAATAGTGAAACATAAAGACTATTACTGCCTTGAAGTGAATATAGTTACCTCAAACAAATAATTTAGAAATTATTAGGCAGTTTGCAGATTGGACGGGTTTCCCCAGTGATTAAAATCCTGAATGTTTCCTGTAAATTTCAAACGAAGTGTGAAGAGTTTGCAGCACGTCGTCCGTGGTTACTCTTTAGTTAGGGAGTAAACTTATTTGGAAAAGCCGAACGCTTTAAGCAGGGTTTGAAGTGGGGAAAAGCAGCTGCTGGTACCCCCGTTGTTATTCAGTACCAGGAAATATTGAGAAAAACATAGAGGTGCCGCTACTGCGTACCGGCGAGAACCGGGAACTTAAAGCAGTGGTTTTCCGCATAAACTTAACCGTATTTTAATCATCCACCCAGTTTCTGCAACCGCTTGTCAAATTCAGGGTCACCTTTCACGTCTGTGCAGCATAGTCCACAGTATGAATTGTAATTTTAAAACATTTGCAGATATCCTTTATGTGCCAGCTACGTAGGGCTTTCGGAAACTTTGGTGGATAACCAAACAAAACGTACGAAAAATGTCGTTGTTAAAGATTTAAAATACTTTGGTTTAACGTTAAAGCGTTCATCAAAAACGTACGCCGTTGATTTTGAATTTATTTGTTTTAGTGTGGTCCCGAATAATTTAGTGACATACGAAATATTTCATACGATTACCGACTTTTTTTACATTCCGGTAGCTTATATGATATTATGGAACGGAGTATTTCCTTCAGAAGACATGTAAATACTAAACTTAACGGCTCGTAACGCGCCAGTAAAAATACAGTATTACCTTTTTTTTTTTTTTTTTAACTGAACGGAATAATTCCTGAATTCATTATATATGCGTCGGGTATCATGTTAGTACTTGATCGTTTTTTAATTTTTTGTTTCATTACCAGTCTTATAGACATAGGATTTAATCATTCTTTCTGCGACGTCTTTCACTTTCAACTCGTGCTGTGGTACCATCATGGTGGAAATTACAGTTTCAACCACGAGACTTTATTTTGTTGCATTTAACTGGTATGAACTACTTTGTTTTATTCATCAATGTATTTTGTGGGAGACCACTCTCGCCATAAAGTTTTTCTAAAAAAAAGCACACATTTCTTTAATATACAAAATATCTTGATCTCGCGTTTCTAGATCTCAAATTCAAAATTGCTGCTATATCATTTGAGACATAGCAGTATACCTGCTATCCAATGGTGTAAAATGTCTGGGTTGTTCAGTCGGATTTCCATTCACCTTGACTATAGAAATGGGCAGGGAGCGAATATATACATTGTGCTTCCAAAGCAAAAGATGTCATAGCCTCCTGTAAGTCACATGGGTATGTAGAAGACGTATATGTGGTGTGTGTGAGAGAGAGAGTTTTTTATATATATATATATATATATATATATATATAATGTGTGCTCGATATGTTTTGACTTGGCCTTATGCTGACCTTTGTAACTGTGGGAAGGTCATGTTTAAAACAGTGTTTCATCCTATTGACTGTCACTGTATAACTGAACTGTGACCTATACCTTTATGACTGTATAGCTTTAATGGTCTTCAATGGTAACCAACAAAGTGCTTGACAGCATCTGGCAATGCCGCCCACTGTGAATTTTTCCTATCAGTACTATATTTGTCATTTCCTTTTTTCTATAACGAGGCTTTGGCTGAAAGTACTAATTTATTATCATGTTTCCATGATAAAAACAGTTGTTGACATGCTTGGTGCCAGCAGCTGGATTTTTTTTCCGTTAGGCCACAGAAACACCTGCGTAAAAACCTAGTGGAAGGAGCTGTAGAAGGGGTTTCACACACAGCTGAGGCATCTGGGCCTTTGCCTTAAAAGTAACAGGGGTCAGGGGCACATACGTCAAACACATCGTACGCCCAAGTGCTGGTCTGGGTGGCCGAACATTAGTTTTGAAGGCGTTTAATGTGGTTGCTGATTCCAAAGCAGAAATATAATTTTCCGGTCCTGGCAGTTCAGCGATAATCCATTCTACCAGAACTTGTGAGCACTTAACAGAATGAAATTAAGTAAATTCTCTTGGGCCGTAATTGCTCTTCTCGCTCAGAATAGAAGTGCGAAAACCTAGGTCTTATGTCGTCTTAAACCTCATAATTGTGATTAGTGATTATCTCTCAGTAACTGTGCCGCACCACCAATCTATTGATGACAGAAATACAAGCAATTAATACAATTAATAACTTGTTAGGCTTTTGATAAACGGTAAGATCATTCACCCATTAGAGGCTGTGCTTGCTTGCTGCCCTGTTCTTTGACTCAAACATTTCTCGCTCGTTAGTTCCCAGGCACCTTGTCCCGACATGCCTGTTGGCTTTACTGCTCTAACACAACTCCCTATGTCTAGCTTATTTATTTAATGATTTTGAATTATGAACTACTCATAAATGCTCTCAGATTTATTTCACGTAAGTTTTTTTTAATTTTTTTATTTTTTTAAACACTTGGAAAGGGGATGGCAAAAGAATTTGACACCTAAACCAAAAGAGTATATAGGGTTAGTATTCACCCAGATCACGAGTGACAAGCTTGTACTGAATGCACGGGGGGTGGGTGATTGATACAAGTCCATACATGCACTGAGCTGCATTTCAGTTCCCCATTGGTCATTTTCGTCCTCTTGCCTACGCATATGCAAGTGCATGGCTCGTGGTAATAACTTTTGCACGGCAGCTGAAAGAAACTCCTTCCTGTGATCTCCTGCTGTGGCCATGGGCAAATCCAGTTCCTGTTTGGACGTTGCTGAAATACTGTTTAGCCAATCAGCAGGCTGCAGGTGTGCTTGAATAGACGCGTGGTAAAGTGTAGTGTATGAATGAGTATTGTGAGATGTGTCAAGTGCTGAGTGAACCTCTAAGTCTTCTTTATATGACTATGGCTTTAAGAAGTAGCTCCAAAGAGCCTTAAATATACATACTTAATATACACACAACTTGCAAATGTAATTGTTTGTTTGGACATGTTTGTTCTCTTGCATGTTCTTTTTCTCCTATTTCCCATTCGAGTTTCATCATGCATTCATCCTGCAAAGGCTAATGTCTACATTTTTTCTTGTTTAATGCATTTTGCATTTAGCTAAAAGGGAAGGAAAACTGCAGAAATTGCACGACTTGGTTAATGAAGCAACACCTAAAGGAAATCATGCAATAGTAGACTGTTTCTATTTTTATTGACTACACATCTGTTGATTGCGTGTTCAGCCGTGTGGTTATGGGTCAGCAGTGTCTTTGATGATGTGAAATGCATGGGGAATAGCTAAATTTCAAATGGAATTGTGTAAAAGGGCAGCTTCTGCAGTACTGGTTAAAGACACAGGAAATGGGTAACCAAATAAGTCATTGCAGAACTAGTGACGCCCTGTTGTATGCTGAATTTTAAGAGTATACAAGGGTTACCTTTCTATTGACTACATTTTGTTTCATTGATCAAATAAGAGTTAAAACTTTTCAGTTAATGCACTGGTAAATTTGTTTATAAAAGGAAGCTTCATCCATCCATCCATCAGTTTTTTGTAATCACTTGTCATATTCATGGTCAGAGTTCCTGAGTCTATGAGCACAAGGCAGGGAAAAATCCATAATGGGTGTCAACTCATCAAATTTTTCTAATTTTGAATGCCAGTTAGTGACATTAATAACTGTATAAAACTTTACAGGCCATTCATTAATGTAGCCAAAAAAATTACAGACCACTGGGATTTTTTTTTTGTTTTTGATTTGATTAAAGTTATTTTCTCTTAAGAAGAACGCAATCCTTTGTAGTGCCACCTAAATGCTTTCTTTGATAGACTGAAATCCTTTTATATCTTATTTTTTAACCCTAATATACACCAAGCTTCTCACACTACCAGGAACCAAACACTACAGACACTGCACTGAAACTTGTCTCCTCGACCTCTTCTGTGGGCCCCAAGCAAGAAATGTATTAGATATGAATAATCAAAATGCGTTCTTCTGTTTTACTTTATAAAGCATTAAACACTCTGTTCGTTTTCAGTAAATGAGGCCCTGTTGAGTAAAGCTGTGCTCTGCTTGTTTTTAACCACAGTTTTAATAGCTTTTTTTGGTCCAAGAATCGGATACGAAGGTCTCCTTTGTCTGAGAATTATTAAAATGCTAAATTATTAATATCAGCAATGTCACTGCTGGTATCCTGTCCAGGGTGCACCTTAGCCCTGTGCAGCTTGGGCCGAGCTGCAGGCACCCAGGACCCTGACCAGGATGAGCATTTGAAGGATGGATGGATGGATTGCACGCAGTGTCACTGTCTGGCTTCTTGTTCTTGCTAGCTAAAACGACCACAGTCTTCACGTCATGTTGAGAAGTCATTACTACAGGAGCATGTGCCCAGCATATATCAAACAAAGCAGTGAACCTCTAGGCGAGTAAGAATCCAAAACTTAGAAAACTACATTCCTACCATTCCCGGTTGGATGCAGGAATAAAGAATGGCTTTTCTATTTTATAACATAGGCTGGTAATGCACTACACAGCTATCGAAAGAAGCCTGATTTTGGTCTGCTTCTTCTGTCCTGAAGGACGAGTGTCTGTTTTGAAGTGTCATGTCCACAGTCTGTGATGTGTAAACTCATTGTTGTGCGGGTAATGGAGAGCTTGCCTCAACAGGAGCAGACAGTCATAGGGCTTTGGGTGTGTCAAGTTAATATCCTAAACTCGGTATGAAGAGGATAAGCTGCTTTGTGTGATGTTTCAGGTGTCAGTAAGTTAATAATATTTTAACATTCACCGATTTCAATGGCACTGAAAACTAAGTACAGCTTAACGCAACAACGGAACTTTATTGGCAAAACACACTGTCGCATTGCGCAATGGGAGACCTGCCAAGCTCTACTGCCTTGCTAGCACATTTACCAACAGTGTGTTTAACCTTTACCCCCCAAAAATAACTATTTACCTATGCTGCATTACTAGAAGCATCTGAGAGACAAGAGAAATACAGCAAAACATGAAAATAAGTGTCTGATACGTGTACTTGCGTTAAACAATGTTATCCTTTATATTCCTAGCATGCTTTTCTCTAACCAGCAAGTTACAGCCATATAGCAAAAAGATCACTGCAATATGATTTGTTAAAAAGCGTGTCTAAAAGGTGGCAAACTGTGGGCTTTGCTATAATGGGAAAGGTGCGTGACAGGCCTTCTCAGGACACATGGTGGCAGCAAATAACAGGATTGGATGTGGATCTCCCACCTTCCAGTGAAATTCCAGTCTTCAGATAAGAACAGTGACGTCTCAATGTTTACATTTCGATTGCCAGTAAAATGAGGTTAAGGCCCCCTTTGCAGACGATCGTTAAAAATATGATATCAGAATCTGGGATCAGTATCATGGGTAAATGTCAAGGCCGGCACAATCATCACGGTGATTTAGATACTTTAACAAACCACCAGAAATGGGAAAAGATTTTAATCTTAGTGGATTTTTGCTTTTTACTGATCTGCTTTCCAGTTAGCATGTAGAATAAAGCAGGAAGAACAGTCTAATCTACTCCTTGAACACATATTCCTTTGTCTGCTGATGACACTGTGGGAAGCCCCACCAAGTTCTCAGAACTGTTTTTGGACCATACTTAAAAATCCCTTTCGATTTGGTTATAATGAATGCAGACACCCAAGTTCCTGTGAAAAATCCAACCATTGCATTATAGGGTATTTTTTTGTTTTGACCAATTTGGTAAGAAGTTTTTTTTTTTTTCTCCAGACTGAGCTAGTAACTCAAAGATCAACCATATTTGGATAATATGACTGTGCTATTTTCTGCTAGCTAATCGTGGCTGTATAAGAAGACTTTTTGAGCTTGCGGTTGGTTTTTCTGTCTTCCATTATAGGAAAGTAAAGTTATCACATAAACCCCGAAGAATAATGCATATAGGTTAGACTGTGGGTAAGATGGTCACTTATTTCCATACTTGTTATTCCATTAGGCTGTGAACTCGTAAGAGCCCTTGAAATTCTATAATATGGAAGTGCCTCTGGAGAATATTGGTGCCCCCACCCTCACCAATAACTTATTTTCCGCCAGGCAGATGGACTTTGCTGGTGTCATCTTTCCTCAGGTCGGGCATTTCAAAAGCTGTAAGGAAGACCTCTTATTGATCTGTAACAGCTTTGACGATAGCTCGGAAACCTAGAGTGCGTAATGGATCCTGGAGCAGGAGAACCGTTCTGCCTGTTTTATTTGTTAGCTTAAAAAGTTGAGCAGTTATGACTCAAGCTACTCAACTGGTAGAGATGTACCTGGGAACGATCTAAGAGCTTGTCAATGGAAGATTTGCAGTCCCACTGCCCACTTCTGGCACAGATGCTAACTACTTAGTTTTGCCAGAATTAATTTATGTATTTTTGATAATGTTGCCTTTAAAGTCTTGAAGGTATATTATTGTGTCACAACAGCACTTTCCAAGCATGACAGCTGTATGTTGGTAACGTACTATGTGCCTCTCTTTGGATGAAAGCGTCTGCTAAAGGTAAATGTTCCGTTTGGTTGTGGTAATACCGGGTGTCTCTTTACAGGTGTGATGTTGAGCACGTTCTTTGCTGTAGCACAGATTCTAAGGTGTCGCTGTGGTACCAGGCAGTACTTTATCCATGGGCCATGTTTATGCCGTTTCTGGGTAATAAGCTGCATGCTGGCAGAGCATTTATATTATCTGTGCAGCATTTGCCTGATACCAGGCTTTTCCCATTTTCTGAAGCTGTGAAGGTGTTTGGTCCGGTTAAGCGTCCATCTGAGTCATGCAGCTGTCACTGGTCCCTCCTCAGTGACTCTTTACGCATAACCACAAAAAAAAAAATCCAAAATGGCTCCATAATTGATGTAACTGTAATAATGAGTGGAGTATTCGGTTTCCCCAAACCCATGAGGTGGATGGGTAATTAACCGTAGGCTTCATTCAATTTGGCTTTCCCAGGAATAAGTAAAGTCGGGCAATATTTACTTGTGGTGTTGTGGAAAGTATGATGCAGCAGTAAATTATTTGGATGATATATTTAAGTGAGTAATTGTCATTTGCTGTACAACAAAACGTGTCCTCTGCGTTTAAGCTGTAGCAGAAGGCAGCTATTATTTAGTGCCCGGGGAGCAGTGCATGGGGGGCGGTACCTTGTTGGTCAGGGATTTGAACCAGCAACATTTCAATCACAAGCATGCTTTCCTAACCATTAGGCCACCACTGACCCAAAATGTGTCTTTAAGTCTTTAAATCTGTATTTAACCTACATGTGACACAGCAGAAGGCTATTATTTAGAGGCCGGAGAACAGTCTGTAGGGGTTCAGGGTGCGTCAGTGGTACCTTGCTAAATAGGGATTCGAACCTGCAACCTAACGATCACAAGCATGCTTCCCTAACTGATCCATCACTGCCCCAAAAATTAATGATATCGTTTGAACAATAGAGAATATTGCAATTCCTGCATTGTTTAGGTAATGTTTAGAAGCATTGTGTTCATCTTCTACATGGTGTGAAACATGGTGACTCCGATACCGATTGTTTGGGAAGTAATTTTGAGTAAATTAAAATTAAAGAGACCCTCTACCAAAATAGATTTTAAAAAATAAGTAAGTTACATTCCAAAAATATGAAAAAGTGTTTCTAGTAAGAAAACAACACCAAGTCTGGTAAACAATGACCATCCCAAAGCGCACTATATTATATAGCTGTGTACATCTTGTATATTTATAACAAGTGCTGATCACCTTTTGATTTTGCACTGTTCACTGAATTTTCTTTCAACAGGTGCTTGCATCACTGACAGACTAGTGTGATTGGACAGTACTATAGCATTTTTTTTATTAGAACGGACTTGATTTTCTGAAACACTTCCTACTCTTCGCGGTCTCTCCTTAAGGTGAGCAGTCGAAGTATTGTATTGAAATGTATTTTGGTAGATCTTCATCGTGAGATTTTAGTTTACTATTTAGTACTTGGGTGTGCAAAGCAATATGGGTCAGCATTTTCAAGGGAATTATTCACTCTCAAAGTTTGAAGATGTCAAGTATGAGTACCTTTCCAAAAGTCATTTTCCGTCCTTTTTATAACGTAACACGGTGAGGGTGTTTATGGCTTAAGAGGCATAGATTCCACTGAGACCCCTCTCTCTCTTCAGCAGACAGTGGGTGCTGCAGGATGGCATCACATGGGTACGGCCACTCTAACACCCGTCTGCAGAGCAAGAAACCACCCAGCCTGAAGATCGCCATCCCACCTCCGGATGTCAACGACGGGGCCTACTCTGCCTGCCAGGTGTGTGGTGCTATCTTCTTACGACTCCCCCGACCCTAGTACACCATCTTGGCCATATCTCCACAGTGCACCACCTGATGCTGTTTCCCACATGTCTTCACTCTGCTTGCTGGGAGAGCTTACAGTCAGGGGCTAGAATAGGGGTGTTTTTCCACTGCACTAGGTCCTTTGTGGTGGGACTTCCAAATGTGTTTATTGTCAATCTTGTTCTGCAAATAAACCGCCTCGCAAACACAAAATACATCCGCCCCCCTGAGGAAGCATAGTTATGGACTCAAAAATCAATAAAGTAAAAATAAAGTTATTATAACTGATGCATGGACAAATGAAGAGCTTTAATGGTGATCTGGTCAGAATAACAGATTCAGTGATGGATGGCTGGATAAAAAAGGGTTTTGTATGATATATTAGGGTCGTATGATATTGGAACATTTTCAAATATCTGTATTTTCTGCAATATGATATTTATAACATGAAAAAGTAAATTTATTTAGAAATAAATTTCTCATGAACCCATCTAAGAATGACTTGAACAGCAAGGATGAAAATGATTATGATTAGCTCAGAGCGCACAAGCTGAACTCATGCAGAAGCAGCAACAGTAAACTTTAAAAAACATATACTAGATAATCTTGAAAGGTAACATTTAAAATTGCAAAGCTTATGTTTTGTTTCCTATGACGGGTTAAAAATGTTTTCCAAAACTTAAATCTCCCCGCCTGTACTTTGTCTGGACAGTAAGAAATAGCCTGATCTCAAACCAGCTGACTATCATGGTCATAGCGATGTGTGAATTGCATGTGCATAACATGTGGTGATGGTACAGTCGAACCTCGTTATTACGTACCCCGGATACGTTTTCATGTTTTCAACGTACAGGTTTCTAATTCCCGTTTTTAGCCTATGTATTATTCCAATAGCAGCCATTGTTTACAGCGTACA
>JAODJX010000097.1:10284714-10303386 GCA_026776945.1 Isichthys henryi
ACACACACACACACACACACATACATGCAGGTGAGAGTGAGGTTTGCAGTCACAGGGTTAGCTCAGTGGCGCCATCGCTCTGCCAGCCTCGGGATCAGAATGTGCTAACCAGCAGAGCCACTCCGTCCCACGGAAACCTCACAGGGTTTGGTTTTGGAGCCCAACAGTTTGCTGTGGTTTATAACCTGTTAGTTCAGCACCTTTACCATTACTCTCACACATTTGTCGTGAGTTGTTGTTGTATTTCCGAAAGACCTGCATCTCCTGTGCTGAGTCACCATCGTTGTGGCCTCTTTCAGGTGCTCCGAAACAAGGGTGTCTACGAGAGCGTGAAATATACCCAGCAGGAGAACTTCTGGATCGGGCCCAGCTCAGTGAGTGACTGCTCTCATACCTGCTGGGTGTCGACAGCAGTCCTTGCTCCCCTTGCTTATGCTGGTCTTCTGACCTTGTCATTTGACAGTGCTTTAGTTAGCTGTTGTTGACAGTCTGCCCCCTCTGTCTCCTAGGAAGATCTCATTCACCTTGGGGCGAAGTTCTCCCCCTGCATTCGACAGGATGAACAGATTTCCAAGCTCATCCAGCAAGCCAAGGATTTGGAGAGGGAGTCAGGCTGCTGTGTACAAAATGACAACTCCGGTTGTGTGCAGACCCTGAAGACGGACTGCTCGGTACGCAGCAAGCCTGGACAAATTTGCCATAAATGGCTCACATGGTCTGAGGGCACTAAGTACAGATCTGTGTCCAGCCTTGTGGGGTGACAGGTTTGTAGTTATGAGGAAAAACCTGCTAAAGTCAACGTCATGAGGTTTGCCTCTCAGGATTTAATATTTTCACTGTAGTTTCTTCATACCCATAGTGCGCCCTCTGCAGGCAAAGTGTGTGGATAGAATGTTTTCTATTTGTGATGTGTTGATGCAGGAGACACTGGCCACCTTTATAAAATGGAATGCGGAGAATTTGGACATAATGCGCTCGTCTGGCTCTGTCTGTAACCAGGATCCGAGGTACTGGCTCTTATTCCTTAACCTTGTTTTTTTTACGTTGCAATGAATTCTTGAGCATGCTTATTGTATTTTCTTTTTCCTGCCTTCCAGGACCTGCGAGGAGCCTGCCTCAGCAGCGCCCCACATCTGGCCCGATGATATTGCGAAGTGGCCGGTGAGTTTCCAGCGTGCCGCGACTCCATCAGCATGGCCTGCGACGGCGGCAGAAGCCAGTCTACAGCTGAAGTGGCTGCTGCCGTCCCGAGTCTGTCGACGCCCCCGGAGAATGCTGGGAAAACCTTCCGTCTCTGTTTTCAGATCTGCACTTTTCCACGCAAGTGGAACCACACTGGGTACAGGCACATGGACTGCAGCATAAAGGGGAGACCTTGCTGTATCGGGACCAAGGGCAGGTAAGTGGCTGCGTGGTAAAGCCACGGTGACAGAGAACTTTACCTGTAAGGTATTCGCTGATCAAACCTAAGCAATAATGTATCCCTGCTTTGCAACAAACCTGCTGGCCGTTGGGTGTGGCAATGACAATATTTTAAATTGCACCATTCCTGCTAGTAGTAGTATTAGTGTAATGGTAATAATGTTGCATTAATACTGCTTGTGTTTGTGCTAGGTGTGAGATTACGACACGGGAATACTGCACGTTCATGCATGGCTACTTCCACGAGGAGGCCACTCTCTGCTCACAGGTGACAGCTCGGTGCCCTCCTGGGCTCAGATTGGCATGGCAGACGGGCGCAGTGGTAGGCGGGGGTACTGGGGCCCAGTATGGCGTGGTGGCACTGGCAGATTAACAGGAAAAGCTGTTAAACAATGAGGCCACGGGACCCGGATAACGCAGACTGAGCCAGTGGCTGGTTTTATATCTGACCTGCATTTCCCTCACAGGTGCACTGCTTAGACGACGTCTGTGGCCTCCTGCCGTTCCTCAATCCGGACGTCCCTGACCAGTTCTACCGACTGTGGCTCTCGTTGTTCCTCCACGCCGGGTGAGTCCGCGCCCCCGGGTCCCATCACCTGCCCATGCAGCACCATCACCCCAACGTACTGACCTGGTGGCCATCCGTGCAGGCTGCTGCACTGCCTGGTCTCTGTGGTGTTCCAGATGACCGTGCTGAGGGACCTGGAGAAGCTGGCTGGCTGGGTGCGCATCTCCATCATCTACATCTTCAGCGGCATCACGGGCAACCTGGGCAGTGCCCTCTTCTTGCCATACCGGGCTGAGGTACATGAGCCTTCGCCACTGCGCCTTCCCTTCCTCCTCCCTGCCCCTCCCTCCCTCCCTCCCTCCTTCGGCTCCTGCTTTCTGATGCTCTCCCCACAAACTGTCCAGAAAGTGCTGTATTTGGTTAAACACCTAGATGTGTGGCCTGAAGTTGGCAGGATCTGATTCCTGGAACAATAAATCTTCACTGGAGTAGAGGACTGGAATGGATCCCATAATTATCTAGAGCAAAAAACAATGGCAGTGCCATTCATACCAACAGACATTGTGCTGCAAGTGGAGTGTGTCTTCTGCTATTAGATCCCTGGGGTGCTCAATTAACATTTCCTATGTGTGTAAGTTTTCAGGAGGCTGTTATGAGGGGGGGGAAGAGTGTACCCCTCTCTCAGCCACCTGAGAAACAGCTTAGGTGTTTATGGTAAGAGCTTCATGGGATTACTGGATATGACCACGTCTGGAGGGTAAGCGCCCTGGCCACGTCTGACCTCTCTCAGCCCTGCCGGCTGTTTGCACCTCCTACGGCTTGCCGGCGAGTTTGCCCTGCAATCCCGCCGCCGGCGTGGTGAAGCATGTCCTGTGGCGGCCTGTTCGGGGTTAAGGGTGGCCGTTCGCTGATGCGGAGGAGCCTGCTGTTTGGTTGCTGTATGCGCTGATGCCTTTCCTCTGCGATTTTCATAAGGAACAATTCTCACGATTTCCGTTAATGATGCACAGCTGGAGGAATCGGGCGGCATGTAGGGGTGCCTCGGTGGGGCATATAACGTCATGTGTCATTTTATAAAATATTTGGGCCCTCGAGGTTCATAAACACACTTTCGTTCTTGGGATTCTTGCGTATAATTATATAATTAATCAGCATTTACAAACGAAGATACTATAGATTATTTAAATGACATAACCCTGCTTTTAAATGTGTGATAAGTAGTATGTCTGTCTCTGGCTGTCTGTTATAGAATGAGCATGTTTATGTCCTCACACTTTGACCTGAGCAAGGCTCGTTCCTACAGGGAGGGAACATGTTTCGCCCTCGGCACTGACCCCAGTTGAAAGCGTTAAAAGTGTAACTACTGGTGGCATACTTCTGTCCGTGTAAATATGGTATTCCTGGAATGAGGGTGCACCAACTCAGTCTTGCGCAGTTGTGTTTGGGAACTCAGTGCTTTTCTCGAGCAGTCAAGCCCAGCCACTGTTCCAGGGAATCTGTCCCTGGGTTGCTGATGGAGAGGAGGGTTCGGGGTTCACCTGCTGCAGTGGCTGAATGTGGGCACCTGCATGGGAGAAAGTGGCCTTACAAAATAATCACTGGCCAGGCACCGTCTCATTAAAAATAACCCAGATAAGCCAGCCCTCCCAGTACCTGGCAGCCCGTGGGCTCATTAAATCCACTTGTCAGCCGTTTGAAAGGGGAGCTGCCCAGTGAGCGATTGGCACAGTATGGTACCATTTCTCAGCTGAAGTGAATGTCTCGTGCTCTGCGGCCGCTCTTCACGTGCCGTCTTGCTGCCGCCGCCATGCTCGGGGCTGGGAAAGTGAATAATGCCACTAAGCCGGGAATTTGCCGCGTATCGGTCCACGTGCTGATGGAACGTCGGCTTAATCCTCTCGCGCGGCGGATTACTGGCGTCTGCCGAGTGTGTTCACCTGCTGAGGCAGCAGCATCTAATTTCGGAGTGGCAGAAGTGAGGCGAGATCGTCAGGATCCCTCGCTTTCGGCCTCAAAATAAAAAGAATACTGAGGACACGCTGGTCTTATTTCGGATCAGTGACCCGCGAGCTGCAGTGCCGGTTGTTCTGTGGCCTTTAATGGCGTCCGGCAGGCCCCCGCCGGCGAACAACCTCCGGAGCGGTTTAAGCGGAGTGCTGGGCACACTGTGTGGTGGGATTAGGGCTTCCTGGGGAATTAGATGGATCACCCTAATTGGCACACGCCACCTAAGCAGCCTCCCTCAGCGGCTGCGGGCTGCTGAATCCCCAGCCGGCCTCTGAGGGGGGTGTCCTGTGCTGTCACGGGGGAATGAATGTCAAGTGGTGCCTGATCTGAACATGCTGCGGTGTCATACTGTGCAAATAACAAAAAAAAAACAACACAATAAATCCATTAACCAGAATGAGCTCTCCATCCATAAGCAGGGCTAGACTGGCCATCCGGCATGCCAGGCGTACCTGGGCTGACACAATTTATTGTGGGGAATCCCCCCTCCCTCACCAATCTGCAAAGTTTTATTCTGGAGGACCGAGTCCGAGGCTGTCACGCCCTGTCTGTAAGGCCTAGAATTGCACAATTTCCCTGTTTTGGAGGCAGGAATTATGCTATATAAATGCTGCAGCTTCACCTTTAGGGATCTAAGGCACTTTCAGGTCACACTTCTGCTTGCCAGGTTGACGATATCCTTCATGAAGTGATTTCACACGTGGTACCTGAAGCTGGAATTGGCTGACCGTGGGTTTTCACACATGGCACACCTTCAGTCTTGCCGTGCTGCTCACAAGGGCAAAGCATTCGGGATTCTGATTGGTGCAAGTGGCCTCTATTGAGCTATGAGTGTGGGTGCCTAGAGGCATTTGGACACCTGTACGTGAGCGGATCACTACTGGAAACAAGTCAGAGGTCCAGCTGAAGCCCTTTGCATGCTGACACTTTTGGTTTGCTAAAATAGCCTGATTACCTGTATGTACAGTATGCAAAGAGTAATAGATGCCATGTAATCCTTCCCTGTTAAAATGGGTCTTATCTCGTTTAATTTAAAACCACTTTGAATAATGGAAAGATTATCTAATTAGTCTCTAACTTAATTATTACCAGGACGTCTGTTCTGCGTTCCTTTCCATTGAAACTCAATCTTTAATTTCTGCAAAATAGATGAGATTTTTAAATGTGGTTCTTACATTTTTATTCATATATCCTGCAGTCTGGTCTGCCCTTGAAAAGTCATCAATTAAGTTCTAATTGTTAAATTTGTATATATTTTGATTGGTAGCAGTTGGCGGGCATTAGACTTTGTGAGTTCATTGAACAGTCTGTGTGAATCATCTGTCTTTACTCTAAAGTGATAGAGCAAGAATGGGACAGTAACATGAGGCGTGTGATTTGTGAATGGGGGTTTTATTTTGGGAAATGTGCAGAAAAGTGTAACAGCCTTGCCAGAGTATGTGAGGGATAAACGGTACCCAGAGCCCAAAGACGCTATGGGGTCAGTTCAGGTCTGTAACCGGAGTAGTACAGGGCCAGACAGTAAAGAAACCTCCATCTGTGCAACGTTTGGGAATTAGCAACGGGTGCAGCTAGGGGGTGGTCTCACTGACATCACCCCATCCCTGTGGCCCCCATGCCCCCTTCGGTCTCGCAAAGAACTTATCATATTTTGCTGAAATTCCCATAAAAATTAATACACATGTGCCTGAAAAATCAGTGCGATAAAAAGTATGTATATACTTATGCTTGGAAGATGCTACTGCTTCACAAGACAGACTTGCATCCCATGCTGACCAGGTAGACTGACAATTTCAAGGCAAACTGTATCACCCAAATAGCACTAGAAGGGATAGTATGCAAACTTAAACGCTACAAATAGCCTACTTTGACCCTTCCCAGTGAAAAAAATTAATAAGCGCTATGTCGTAAATTTAAAAAGGATAGAAGTGCAGCTATAGGGATATAGAATTTGAATAATAGCAGAAATGCATTTGTGCGCCTTTTTCGTCATATTCTTTAGTGTACTGTCATGGGCAACAGGAGCGGAATTAAAAAAAAAAACTGTACAGCTTTCAATAAAAGAATATTAAACAAAACAAGTCAATTGACAGTAAGGGACACGCACAGTGGGCTGATGCAAGCAGCAAAGAAACACTGCCATCCAAGACTGGATAAACTCTAGTTTTGTCCAGGGATTTACATTCAAAGCCAGCCTGAGGTTCTGAAAGTGTTTAGCGCTCGGTAAACCCTGTGCGCGATGAAAAGTTTGGGATGAACTTTTGAAAGTGCTTCAGCAAACCGTTGTGGTGGGAGGAGCTGGGGGCCTGTAGATGCTTCTCTCTGAGCTGCAGAGGAGCTTTTACATTAAGGGATTCTCCGGGCGCTCTAAACACAGATATCAGTGCTGCCCAGAGTCCCACAGCAGGCTGCTGAGGTCTGATCGCCACGCTTTGCAGTCACGCGGGATGAGAAACGTGCCTTGCGCCCGCTCCAGTGAAAATGGAGAGGCATCATTCTGCATCCAGTGACGTATGGCTCAATTAAGGGGCTTTAGCAAGAGTCAAGTAACCCTGTTAGACTGAACGTTGTATGTCTTTGTGGTTCCTGTGCAAAGAAGCCAATTGAATGCTTGTTGTGAAAATGGGACATTATAATTTCCTTAAGTGATTGGGATTGAATGGTGACACTAGTTTTAACATTATCGTTGGTATGCTAAGCAGTTGTCATTGGTTTGATGAACATCCCTTCATCAGAGATTAGATGGAGGTGTACTCACCATCTTATGTGACTCTGCAGGCCTCTGTCTCGTTATAGCACTGCTCTGGGTGGGTTAGCATTCTCTAAGAGTGGGGCTCCGACCTGTTAGCCGGCCGCGGCATGTGTCTCTTGCGGCAGGTGTCTGCGCTGGGTGACTCTGGGCTGCAGCATGTTCCTCGTGAAGGGAGGGTGTCCAGGGCCCCTTCCTCTCCTATCCTTGTGGAGATTACATCCTCTCAGATTAGCCATCTGTCCTGGCTGCCCACAGCACCCCTGACGTCAGTATAATCAGGTTGGTTTGGGTGACGCTGCTGAAATGGCTAGTTGAACCAACCCTGCTAATGGTTTAACTGTATTGGTGAATTAACTTCTCTTAGTAAAGAAATAGTACTGTCATTTAAGGAGAATTGAGCATGTAAGAATGAGACATTTTTAAAGGTCAGTTCTTTAGACTGGCAGTTTGGTTATAATGCACAATTATCTGAGAAACATTAAGTGCCAAGATCATTTATCAACCGTATAATAAATCAATTTGCATTTTGATTTTATAGTCCATTAAAACAGATTTTCAGTCATATACTCTGCTTATGTCAGTTTGGTCTTCTGCTGGCTTCCATTATATGTCAGCATAATTACGATGGATGTTTGGCTTGTTATTAATTTCTCAGGAGCCAGATTTAATGTTTTTTGGCATACAGTGGTGATTGATCCTTGCTGTGTGAGGGAGAAGTGTGGCAGTTCAAATAATCTGGTGACCAAAGATGAGACTAGTGTGTCATTCTTTCAGCCTGTCTCTGGGCGTTAAAGGACCTGCTAGATGCCATGGCACCTTGTAGAACATTGAATCGTGAGGTCATATTATCTCTCTCCCTGCCTGTATGTGCATGTGCTGTTCCACATGGAAATCCCAGCTCTAAGAGGCTTGAATACAAAAAAATGCCTCGCTTCACATGATACTCTAATTTCTTTCAAACTTGACACATGATAGAGATGAGAACTCTGTAGGTACGCTATATTGTTGGCTAGGTGTCATTGCCCCTGTCCTTCACACTCCCGCTCCTTCCTGAAGCATGTGTAGATTCTCACATCCTGCACCCGCAGACGCAGTACAGTCTCTGAGCTTTTCCTGTCTTACAGGTGGGACCAGCTGGCTCCCAGTTTGGGCTCCTGGCCTGCCTGTTTGTGGAGCTCTTCCAGGGATGGCAGATGCTGGAAAAGCCATGGAAGGCCTTCTTGAAGCTCCTGGGAATCGTGCTCTTTCTGTTCCTGTGCGGCATGCTACCGTGGATTGACAACATCGCCCACATTTTCGGCTTCCTCAGTGGCCTGCTGCTGTCCTTTGCTTTCCTGCCCTACGTCACCTTCGGCACCTTTGACAAGTACCGGAAGTGGGTGCTCATTGTCGTGTCGCTGCTGGTCTACTTCGGTCTGCTCTCCTCCCTGGTGGTCTGGTTCTACATTTACCCCATCCACTGGACTTGGCTAGAGCATCTCACCTGTCTGCCCTTCACCAGCAAGTTCTGTGAGAAGTATGACATCGACCACGTTCTGCACTAGTGCCCATCAGGAGATTTCACATTGACCAGCTTCCCTTGAGATCGAATTCAGAGGAAAGACAATCTTGGGGGAAAAAAAAAACAAAAGTTTGCAGGTGGTTGCATTTGATTACGCTGGAATGTTTACGCTACAGCCTAAAACTCTGGGATTGAATCACTAAAGGAGTACAGTAAACAGGGTACAAGCACTGGTAATGCTCAGTGAACATGGAAAGGCAGTTTCTGGGATGAGCACCATTTGTGGAACAATAGAAGATGATGCACATGATTTTTAGACTTCCAAAGAAACTGAATTGTGAATGACACTCGGACCAAGGTTCTGTTATTTTCTTAAACCCCCCCAAACACTGAAATTTTTCTAACACTAAATATAATTTCTGATTCTTTTTATATTTTTCTGTCATTGTGAAGTACCTCTGCGAAAAAAAACTAACTAGTTCCAAACTGTTTTATCAGATTTTTCCCTGTGGGGCGTCACAGTGGCTTGGGGGGGTGGTACTGTTACCCTAAGCCTTCAGGGTTGGGTGTTTGAATCCTGCCTCTGCTCTGTTTGTATGGGATCTGCATGTTCTCCTTGTGTGAGACGGCTTTCCTCTTGCGGTCCAATGCCATGCGATCAAGCTAATTGCCTGGCAATGGGCTGGCATCCCATCTACGGTACACTCTGCCGTTGTGCCCTGTGCTGCCTTGACTAGGCTCCAGTAATTTTATTTAAGACAACTGAAGTGGTAGCATACGGTAAAACAAAAATATCCACTACTTTTCCTATCGAGATTCAAGAGCTGAATTAAAAACCAGCAGTCCTCCTTAAACCTTCCAGAAACCATAGGACACTCCATCTGTATGGTGTCGGTAAATGATTTCAGCATCTGTACTGTGAAGATTTTATGTACAGTGTGAGGAGCATGTAAGCCAAGTATGAGTCAGTGAGCAGTCCTGTGACTTTTGCCTCGTTCATCTCGGTTTCAGCTGCCTGCTCTGCTAAGGAAAGTGGTGGAGGTAGGCAGCGGATGAAGGGACTAAATGTAAGCCAATTTTTCTAAACTGTGGGGTCGCAATGTTAACATCCCCACTATATACTACACGTTATTTGGTACTCGCTGCCATGTATTTGGATGTACATGTGGTTGGGGAACAGATTAAGTCCCAACAGGAGTAAGATGACCAGTGGTAGGTTCTGTATGGTCAGTGTATTTTCTCTCAGGAGTTTGGTACATACTACATGTATGTATAATTTTACCCAGAAGGCGCTACTTTGTTACTCCCCCAGACTATGCTGTTGTTTGTCCTCATTTGAGAAACACCCTCCTTACTTGATTATGACTCGGCTGAAGTACCCAATGCAAGAGTGCAGTTAAACAGTACTGGTGGGGATGAAGCAGAACTTATACAGCATTATTTATTTAGTTATAAAGAGAGCTCCTGTTTCTCCACTGAGACACTGAATTTTATATTTTATATTTTCTCAGTTTTATATATAATATGTATAAAAACAAGACTTTATAATTAATAAACATTTAAAAATAACCTATGGCTGTTTTGTATGTCTTCCAACACAACTGCTTTACTAATTAAGTCAGGATTCCTTCCTTTGCTTGTTAAATTTAATGCACAGTGCAGAAATACGGAATGTTTAGTGGCCTTTAGGCAGAATATGTGACTGGGAGATGGATACGGTGGATTTGCCAGATAGACAAGGTCCTGATGCAGCTATCAATTTCCTGCTTTCCTGACTTCTGAACTCTGCAGACTATTTTGATATGTTGCACTTAGCAAAATACATTCATGTCCCAACAAAAAGGTTAAGGACTCAAACAGAACTGCAGGCAAAGTAAACTCGTTGAAGCGTAGACTACAGTTAACAGTCACTAATAGAGATTAAGGGACTCTCAAGTACGGGGAGCAGAGTTATGATCTCCCGGAAAGTGACGCCATGTGTTTCTGCAGGTGAGCCTCCTGCTGCCAGAAGGTGTTGTTCTCTTTTCTGACCTCCAATAAACATCTTCTCTTGGAATTGTACAAAAGCAGAACCAAAGGAAGGGAATCTTTGTATAAGTATTTCTGAAATGGGGTTAAGGGTTTTAATAAACTTGAAGTCTGTTTCACATGTATGCGTTACAGTTGGCAGGAATGATTATTTTTTCTTCCTCACCTAAACTAAAAATCTCAAACACTCCTGTCACCTGAACGTCCGTATGATCTGGCTAGTAAATCACCAGTCCCTAAATCGAGCTTAAGGAGAGGCCATGCAGCAGGAGTGGCGAAAGACAGCTGATGGTGACACTTAGACTGGGCCACCACCAAAGTGGGTTTTACTTGGCAAATAGAGTGAAAGCCACGCCTGTGGATGTGATGATTCATGCTGGAGGCTTGTTTTCAGATCCTGCCTGTGGGGAGAGTGTGTAACTCGCTAGGTTAGGACTCTGTCTGTGATCAAGAGGTTGCTGGTTCAAATCCTATTTCTGGAGAAGAAAAGCCAGCTCTAAGCCTGCAACCAAGGTCCTTAACCCCAGTTCCAACAGTGACAGTCCAATGTTGCTCTCTGATCCTCTGTTTGTCATTTTGGACAAATGTCTGCTAAATATACAAAGGATCACAATTTCCATAAACAAGCATGTTAGGCATGGCCGTAACTATAAAATGTATTGTTTGAACCATTTTAAACAAATTGGAAAAAAGAACATTTATTAAAGTAGCATAATACACCAAACTAATGTACTTTTTTTTATTAATATACAAAATATAAAATTTCAAAGCAATAATGAAATACAATAGTTAAATAAGAGCAAAGGTAACAATGTAGGATTTAACTATCTACAGTGGTAGCATTAGTGCACCTGCCCCCTCCCACACTATGTACTGTAATGCTTCAGGGTAAATCTGGGCGACTGAGTCAAAAAACAAACTACGATTTGCTGATTGGAAAAAACGCTGGAAACTGCTGTCAGTGACCCATGACGACAAGCAGTGGGTGAGAACACTGCTCTGTCAAGCCCACGTCCTCTGACATGGAAAAGGCTCGCCTCCCAACACAGCAAACCAAACCTTCCCATCAGCTGCGCTGGCCTATCGCATTACCCTGAGAAATGTATACGTTACACTCCGGCCGCAAGCGTTAGCAGCCACTATTGCGTCGCATGAAAGCATGGCCCCTGACTGGGAACTGCATCTCGATGAAGGCCAACGTTCCCACGTTGATCTCACATGGGCCCTGCACCTTGAAGCCGCACTTCTCATAGAAAGGCACCAGGAAGTCCTCACACATCAGCATGGCCCGGCGCACGAACGGCAAGCAACGCAGGTACTGCAGGTAGCGCCACATCAGGATGGAGCCTTTGCCCTGCTGCCTGAAGGTTCTGTGCACCGCCAGCACGTGGATGTGGACGGTCATGCCATGGGGCTTATGTAAGGTCAGTGCGTCCTGCAAAGGTAGAACAGCAGTGGTGAGCATTAGAATGACGGGGGTATGCAATCAGGGGCGACGGAGAGGCAAGACCAGATTCAGGGGCCCCAGCACCTACCATCGGAAGCCAAACTGACTAAAATCTACAAAGGGGACCCCCTCTGTCACGCTTGGCAAATTATACAGAAGTGGACTCTCCTATTTCTCCAGATTGAAAGTGCCAACCCAAGCAGGGAGCCCAGGTATCAGAGCGCCCAGAATATCTTGCTATATCTTTGCCAGTAATATTAAACCTTTAGACATTATATTTTTCACTGATAATTATTAAAATGTTCTCTGAAAATTAGCTGGGTCATTTGAATTTGGATATCCCATAAAACATACTGTATATTAATAAAGAAAACAAGTCGACATGGTAAGTTGCTTCTGAATTTCACGAAAGGCTTTAGAAACCTTTAAAACACTTAACTATACTCCAGACTAATATCATAGACTTAGAGCAGATAAATAGTATTGGAAGATGGATGGACTTAAACTTCTTAAATGAAGACGCCTGACAAAATAATACTGTTTGGTAGCATTATTTCAAACGGCACACATACATCACATGTGAGACGGATGGAATCTTACCGTATTTAGCTTCTCTTGGTCCCATAGTGATCCTATGATGAAAGCCACTAGACGTCCCTCCTCAAACCAGCCCAGGGACAGTTCTGGGCACAGGTTGAGGAAATGACGGACCTCATCCAGGTAGAGAGGACACTCTCCAGACACGGAGATGAAAGCTTGGTGGAAAAAAAGTTTAATGGCTGTTAATCATGTACACGATGCCACGGATCGCCAAGTAACAAAACAGCGCAGAAAAGTTTTTTTGGAATAAGCCCTATGGCACGTGCCATATAGGCCTATGTATTTAAGAATATCCCTTTCAGTAAATGTGTTATACATGCAGGGTCGCCAATTCATGCATCTGGCGTGACACGCTTTCAGACTCACGAGAAATCTTACGGCAAATCTATATTATTCCATTATAAACCTAAATTAGCTGCATCAAAAGCATTGGGATAGTTTGCAAACCCTACAGACTATTTGCAAGGTAATAAAACTTACATACATGTAAATGCGTGTGCAGATTTGTCTCGAATTGAAAATCTCACACCTGCCAGCTGACCAAAGTTGGCAACCCTGATACATGCATATACCTTAAAATAAATTAGAAACAGAAAAATACTTAAAAAATAAAAACACTACTGGCCAAAATTGTGGAAACAATTTTTAGACACTGCAGAACTTTATTCAGCTGTTGCTCCGGTTACTTATTTAATCGTCCACAGTATGATATTTGTGAAATTCTTTGTTTATGTTTTATTATGGTTTATAAACATTAGCGACAGTATTCGTGTAGTAATTTTTAAAACGTAACGCCAAAAATGTTAGGTGTTTCCCAAATTTTGGCCACTAGTGTATGCGAATGAAATATGCTAAGAATAGAGAATTAAATAGGTAACTTACCCTCCCTTTCGATCTCGAACACGCTAATTGCGTCCTCCGGACTGAGGGAGCGAAACTCACTGGCAGGTAGGGTGTGGCGGCGATGGCGGCCCGGGGAGATGGGGGGGCTCATGTAGACGGGCTTCAGGAAAGGCAAGGTGCTCACTACCGACATATCGGCAAATGACCTTCTGAAATGTTCGCTTCCTTCACGTCTGGAGGGTTGACGGTCCTGCACAGGATCTGTGGAAAGTTGTGGATGCGATCAGCGCCGCTGCTTAGAGCCGAAGCGCCGGAGGCATGTGAGAAGGACGGCGAGTCGCGGGTATTTATAGCCTCTCGCCCCCTGCGATTTTTCCTTAAGCACCGTTAGTCATTAGCCCACATCTGGCATTTAGTTTGAACGCAGCCCATAACAAGCAGATTATATTCCTGCGTAATTTAACAACAAAAAAACTAATATATGTCCAAGGGAGTGGAAAAGAGCGTTCAACCTAGATATAATTAATTCGGAATTACCTGCGACAGTCTATGACGGTGGTTGGAACTGTAAATAGGTCATATAACTTAATGGACGAACAGCAGAACTGTGTGTGGAACATAAGTCGCTTAAAGCATAATACTATATATATACATTTACATTTTAACTGAAATTATTCATGAATAATGGATAAAATGATGAACAAATGCAATGCAAGTATAGAATTGAGCCCATCGGTTTAAAGTGTGATGCCCGCGTGTGAAGCAGCAGTACCACTGAAGACATTTTCTTTCCGTTTTCTACATGCCTTTGTGTTTCCTAGTTAATTTGCTTGTACTTGTAGCAAATAACACGACGCCTAACATGAAATACACACATTAGGTGATATCATACAGTTTTATAAGTCCTCTGTGAATCTGACCACTGTGGAGCAAAGACTTTGAACTTAATGATGAAATGAATTGTACATGAAATACACTATCAGAAAAAGGGTATAAAAAAAAACTGTACCTTTGCTTGTGACTGGGGCTGTACCTCTATAATTGTACTTTTTAAGGTACAGAAATTGACTTTGAGGAACATCCCAAAGGAACAAACAGCACTAATGAACCATCAATGGTACAGAAATGTTCTTCAGAGTCCATTTCTGTACCTTAAAAGTTACAGTCACCTACAGCTAAGGGTACGATTAGCAGACTCTTGAGGAAACAGCCCCAGTCACAAATAAATGTATGATTTCTTACCCTTTTTTCTGAGAGTGTATAGTACTTTGTGTATAAAGTGGGCTCCTAATAGTATGCTTTTATAAGGCAGAATTCACATTTCAAGTTGTAGTAGTACGTAGTGTGTAACACATGTGTACAAAATGTCTATCATGTTACAGAGACAAATCAAAACAGACTGAGGCTGAACCGCATCAGGAAGTCAAACCACGGGACAGCAGTGTGCCAATAAGAACGTTACTCAGCAATATATATATACAGTATGAGATCATCATATTGATCAGAACTATATTTTATGTTACGACCAAGACAGACCACTTCATACATTTTAAAATTGCTGTATCTTTGTCAGCGAATCACATGAACGCAGTCTCTCTGGAAAGTTGGTGTTCACCCAGGTCACACTTTTATCTATCCCAAAATTCTGGGGTACAATGTGCTCAACTTATTGTAAATCAAGGAACTGCCAAACAAAAAGAACCTAAACATGGAAGGAGAGAGATTCTATATCTATTCTATTTGTTAACATAACTGCCTGTAATTCAAGCACAGAAAAGACACGTTACATCGGATATCTGAGGTGTACTACAGCTATTTAATTTCATTGACCTTATCGGTTTTGCATAGCTGTGGACCTCCTGACACTCCCGTGCTATGCACTGCACTCGGTTACTGACACCATGTGGCGAAAATCCTCAAAGCACCTTTTAATGATGGAGCGCGTATGTAGTAACAAAGTAAACATCAGCATAGTTCAGATTCTGAACATTGTAATACAGTTGAAGTCGATGCAAATAAATTATACACTAAGATAACAGTAATCGGAAACCATTAGTTCATTCGAAAGGTAAACTGACTTGGAGGTGGGTTATAGTGACTGCAGCACGTGGAAATGGCCAATACCGTTATTAAAAGACACAAAATGTATGTGATTAGTTAACATTTCTGTTGTTATTTCTGGGCAATACCATGTAAATGATATAGTTAACGTGATGCGTGATCAAATTTTATGTATATATTGTAAATATATACAAAAAATGTAATCTTTCTAAATGTTACAAGATACCATTGACCTCAGCATACTTAGCTGACTGACTCGCGCGGTTTACAAGCGTACAGCTGGGAGGCGAAGTAAACGCGAGTCCCGGCGGGATCGCGCCGAGTCGGGCCGAGCCGAGCCGAACTAAGCCGAGCCATACCGCGGGCACGCCGTCGCACCGCCGCCAGGATACGCAGCGCTGACGTGTCGACGTAAACACGTGCGGCTCCCTGGTTACAGGTTTCTCTTTCTATTTTTTTCGTCCCTCCCTCCATCCCCCCTCGCTCTTTCTCAGCATTCCCTGACAACAGCAGCGATGGCGGAACCCCCAGCATCGGGAGCGACGGCAGCGACAGATGCACCATCCTCGCCTCCGACTCCGGCCCTTTCTCCTGCAGTCAGTCCGGGCTCGGAGCCTCCTTCCATCGCGCTTTCTCCCTCTGCGGGCGGTTCCCAGCGACTGCTCTTCTCCCACGACCTGGTGTCCGGTCGCTATCGCGGTTCGGTCCGGTTCGGCCTTGTCAGAATGATACACGGCGAAGAGGATTTCGACTCCGACTCGGACATCGACGGTGATGGCGGAGGTGGCGGCGGGGGCGGCGGCGGAGGCGGCGGCATTGCCGGTAGCTCCGACACCGAGAGTGGGGCGGCGGACAGCAGGGCTCGGCCCCTGGGACGGGGCTACGTTCGTGTGCAGTGGTACCCAGAAGGAGGAAAGCAGGACATCCGAGAGACGAAGGTAATACTGCCATGTGGCATCGATCGCAAAAGAAAAGATATTTGGCAGGTAGATCGTTAACCTAATGTTTTGATGTGTCTGTATCTGTGTGTGTGTGTCACGGCCGGGTACCTGCTAAGCCGCGGCTCGGGTTACAGAACGGTGCCCCGCTGAGTCGGCGGCCAGGTTCCCTGCACGGCCAGAGCCGCTTCTCCAGATCTGTCGGACTCAGGCTCATGCACCGCTCCATAGCTGTATCGCACTTAGCCCTCTAACCCAGCGAGATGGCCGAAAGAAAGAAAAGGCACTGGCCTGGATAACCGCCGGGAGATAGCCGCTGATTTCAAGGCGCGCCTGTTAATTTATGGCTGTTTTGAATGGGAATGAATGAATGAATGAATGAATGAACCGACGGACGCCAGATCGCAGGTCTTCCTGGCAGCGTCCGCGGAATGAACGTAAAAGGTAAAGGAGTGAAATGTTGATCGCACCATTTGTGGGTTTTCTCTGTCCCCGTAAACCAGTTAGCTGGCCGGTGCGGGACGGCGCGCCTCGCATCCCCGCCAGCTTTCAATGGTTCTCCCATCGTGTCATTTTTTATGTTCATTGTAGGCAGCAGACAGGGCGTTGAATAGCGGGAAATCTTTGACGAAAACAGTCATTAATCTGTACATCTAATGTGTTTTTTTTTTTCTAAGAAACTGTGGGCCTCGAGGAAGCTGCCTACCACTCCCTGGATTTTTTTCTTTTGCTTTGTATTTTAATTGAAGTCTGGTTTTGAATCGTGGAAGGTAAAAAAAAATGTGCTATAACAGTTTTTCCCTGGATGATCGTGGTTGCATCACGGCGTCACCACATGGAAGAACAATGGTTGTTGGCAGCGCTGGGAGACGCAGGCAATATCTTTGTTAGTACGGGACCGGTATTGACATAACAGTGCCGTACTGCAGTGTAACCACACAGGGAGAAAGCTCGGGCATCGCACCAAACAGGCGCTCCTAGACAATGAGTCCACTTCGAGAAGATGCTCTTTGAGAAGATGAATTTTTGCTAAATGTTCTAGTTGAGTTTTCTGCCTTTTTACTGCTGTAGTGAGCTATTAATTTATCATAGCATATTTTGGGGAAAGATTTATTTTTAAAAATTTCAATTTGCATCTTTGCATCTCCTTTTGTGTCGCACACATGGCTAGACTTCCAGCGCACCTGCTGCAGCATTCGCACATTCTTCATGTTTCTGTCTTCATGACCACATTCAAAATACTTCTGTATTATTATTATTATTTTTTGGTTAAAAGTCGATGGCACTTGTGGTATATTCTTCGCCAATCGCAGCCCCACCTCTGCACAAACGAGTGCATGCTGCTTGCATCTCTGACAGGCGGTCAGGTGCTTGCGCTTAGTAATGCTTGGGGTTGAGAGCTGTGAGATTCGTTGGATATGCCGAATCTCTAGATGCCGTTGCTGTTTCTGGGTGAGGAATTTTCCCGGATGCTTTTGTGCCACGGTGCCTTGCATCCATTAACGGGCTCTGAACTCCTAAGAGGTTGGCAAAGGTCAGGCAGCGTTTAAGGCGTAACTGTGTAATTCTGTCATTTCGCTGGAGGATTAGGCAATCTGTGGCCGGTGGCAATTTGTTCATCATTACCAGAAGATCCAACCCGACCAGATCAAAGCGCCCTTGTCCCATAGCAGAGGCGAAGCAGAAAAGGCAATATATTCCCTCTCGCAATTCCTTTGTCCAGTTTCCCAAGAAGGTCAACTAAATGCATTAACTTAACCATGTGTCTTTTTGAAATAGTTTTTTTTTTTTAAGTAGGTGGCCTAAATCACACTTAATAATAATAAAACGAGGCTCTTGGAAATGTATACGAGAATGAGGTGAGAGTTTTAATCTTCCGGCAAAAAATAACACCTTTTTGACAATTATGTTTTGAATTAGAAATATCTATCTTAAAAAGCACAGTTTCAAATAAGAGCTTTTTCTGAGAGTGGAAGAGGTTGGCAGTGAGGTCTGATTGCTTATGGATCAGTGGGGCTCTGTGGTAGCGCACCGTAAAGGGGGGGCAAGCGTGACTGGCAAGGCCCCACACCACTGGTACCTACACCCCAAGATGCAGCAGGTGGCAGCGTGCTGAGGGCATGGCAGGGTGAATCCTCAACACCCCACTCCCTGCTCCCTGACACGGCCGTCAAACCTGCTGAGGCTCTGCTCCATCCTGTTTTTTTTGGGGGGGGGGATTGGGGGTTGGGGCGTTAATTATGGAGGTTAAGCCTGGCCACCGGCTCTGCCACTGAGTGAGATGGGGCAGATGGTAGTTATGCTAATGGACTCTTTTTTTTTTTTTGTCCTTGGTAAGTGATGGGTGCCCCCTTGCTCCCGTCACATTCGGCGGCGCTGTTTTCCAAACGTCCGCGTCCGTTTATTCCCCCACCCACTGCGTGTGTTGATTTGGCAAACGCTGGAGGACTGCTGTTTGTTTGTGGATTGGCTGTGAAGATCCAGGGTAGCTTTCAGGACGCCGTGTGCATCCCAGCCTTTGTCCTGCTCCTGCCGGCGTCCTGCCCCAGGTCTCATTCAGGGGTG
>JAODJX010000097.1:10303470-10316566 GCA_026776945.1 Isichthys henryi
GTTCAAACACGCCCCGATAGTTTTGCTTGGTCATCTGCCTGTCCTGGCTCCACTGTGACCAACAGGAGGTCCGGCGGGCGGGCGGGCGGGCGGGCGCTCTTCATCTGAGTCTCAGCACCCAGCGTGTGCTCTCTCTCTCTCTGGCACGGTGCCACCGCAGCCCCTGCCCATCCATCTGCGCTGCCTGCTTGCCCTGCCGACTGGCCGTGTGGGCCTGTGAATCCCACGGACGGTCCCGTGCCGATACATGCCAAGAGAGGAGTAATTAACACCCTCCTATAAGCTTGTAATGGCTCTTTGAGGAGCTTGGGGCTACGACATGCTGCATTATCATCGCCCCCCGGATGCTGTTTAGTTTTGTCACTCACGGTGGTTCTGCCTTCTAGACTCTGAGCAAGAGCTGCGCTGTTCCTCCGGAGTGTGGCTGAGGTGCCACATTTGACTCCTATTACCTAACCCTAGCTGTCGTGTTTCTGGCAGTTTGCGTGGAGCTGCAGTTGTCAAAGACTGCAACTGGAACTGGACCGTGGTGCAGATGGCGTTCAGGGAGGGGCTCAGGAGAGCGACGTGGCTCTGAGGGCCGTGGCCTGACAGGAGCCGGGGGCTCCTCTGGGGAGCTGTCTTTAGCATTAGGTGACGCTCTGCGTTGAGGGGAGACGCGTTAGCTCTGCGTTGAGGGGAGACGCGTTAGCTCTGCGTTGAGGGGAGACGCGTTAGCTCTGCGTTGAGGGGAGACGCTCGTGTTGAGGGGTGATGAATATGGGTGTCCTGTAGCTGGCTACTGTAAACTCTGTCTTGATTTGCACACTAATAGAGAGGCATCATTTGGCACCTCCTCCTCTTCCTCCTCCTCCTTCTCCTCCTCCTCCTCTCCCCTTGGGAAGTCTGTCAGATGATGCAAGCTGGTGATGTGATGAGGTAATGCAGAAAGGTTTCCTCCCTCAAGGTAATGGATCTGATTCTCATAAACTGACACACAGGGGATTGGGCCCCATCACTGTCGTCATCTATCCCACTCCCAGGATGGGGGGGTTGGGCTCAGAGGCTGTTGTTCTGCCCTCTCTGTTCCTCTTTATACTGCTGCTGTAAGAAATATTTTCATAGTAAATTAATTCAGACAAATTAGGTTTATTTTATTTATTTTTTTGGAATGGTGCGGAAGCGATTGTCAGCAGAGACCCGGGCCTGAAGGGTCCAGGACCGTGTAGTACTGGAGACTGGAGGCTTCCGGAAGGCAGGTGGTTCAGTGAACAGAAGCGGTTAGTCATTGTGTTCATTTGTGCTGCAAATCAAAGCAGATGTGCTCTATTTGGTCTGCATCTGTTTATCCGGCATTTTGAAACGGGGAGTTCAAGCCTGTCACATCCCACACGTCCCCAGCCCCACATTGTCAATCTGCAGATCACTTTCTTCTGTTTCTGTGTGGGTGTTTTGGGGCTCGTACCAACCGACAGCAGTGAAATACCTCCAATCCAAATCCTCACCCCACCAAGAACTCCTCCCTTTGCTGAATCTCTCTCGCTCATGAAGCATGTGTAATAATTTCAGCAGAGGGAATTTGCTGGAAGGGCTGCTGTTCCCCATGGTGGCCACCCTCCCCCCACTCATTCATCCATGGTTTCAATGGAACCAGGCTTGGTTTCCTTCCATGCGGTTCTTTTGACTTGCATACATCATTAATTGGTAGCTACTGGACAGGGAACAGAGTCATGGGGAGAAAGAGCCTTTTCACCACGTCCCTGGGCTCCATTGTTAGTCGTCACAATGTCTATGTACTGGAGAGGCTGGTCTTGTTTTCCTCGTGGTTACCGTTAATTATTAAGTGTCCCGTTTAGCAGCAGCACACACCAGTGACCTTTATTCAGTTGGTGTCTTTTGTGATTGAGTGTAGGGGGATCCAACGCCCTAGCTGCCATGTGACCCATGTCGTCCGGGACAGCTCGAGAGACACGTCCCATAGCGTATCGGCGCACCCAGCCCACGTCTGGCTGGGAAGCGGCCTTCAGCGACTGGGAGACGTGCTGCCCGAGGTTAGCCGGACGCCGTGTCAGTACATCAGAGAAACACCGTTATCGATTCGGCTATGCTGTTCTGCTCCTACGTGGCTTAGGGGCATTGGGTTGCAGCTCAGATAGGGAGCCTGGATATGCAGCCTGCCTGAAGGCCCATCTATGTTAGGTTAGTACTATTGATACTCTTACGCTAGCTAAATACTAATCTCCATCTATTTCTTCACTGCTTATCCAGTTCAGGTACCTGGGAGGGCTAGAACCTCACCTAAGTGACACTGGGGTGTGGAAGAGGTATACCTTGCATCGGTTGCCAGTTCGTTGCCTACCTGCTAGCTGGTGTTTGGCTCAGCGAGTTAAGCCTCAGTGCTTGTGTTAAGTGGATCGTCAGTTCGAGCCCCAGCCTCAGCAGAATAGACACATGTTTGTGGGCCTTTTGATCAAGGTCCTTAATCCCCAGCTCCAGGGGCACCGTATGATGACTGACCCTCTGCTGTGACCCCCACGCTTACTCTTACCAGCATGTGTATCTGCGTGTCTCATGAATGGGGTAGGCGAGTCACATTCTATGGGGGAATAGTAAAGTATCGCTGTTCTGGGGGGGAGTTTAGCACCCCGAGAGAATCGGCGCACCTCCAACCAAAAACTTTTATGGAGATAATTTTGACCGTCCCGGGCTCTTTTTCTAGAGGTCATTCCATATGTTGGTCTAAGATATGAGAGAGAATGTGAAAAAGAGAGATTACTGTCATCTGTTGCTGATGCCTGTAACTGAATCATATAGATCCCTTTGCTGGTGAGAAATACGGGTATTTATAGATGATTAGCAACAGTGAGGAATTCTGTTGGGTGCTGGATGGCAGAGGTCTCAGACATCAGCTCACAGGCCCTGTTTTGTCTGCCGATCCGGGGGAAAGGTCTGTGGAGAGATGCAACCAAAAAAAAAGGATATCTCAGCAACATTCCCAGATAGCCAAGGAACATTTCCGGAATGTAAATGTGTATTCTCCTGTTCTTCCTCTCTGGAATTGACCTCCACACCACTGGAGCGCATGGGAGGCGTCATCCCCTTTTTCAGAAGGAGAATATTTAGCCAGAATAGTAGGAGGAGCTCTTGAGTGAAGGGTCTGACTCCTATTTCTTCCTTATTTATGCTGTTTGTCTTGTTTATAGCTGGTGTGGAGACTGGCTTTCCAAAGGGTACTTTGCTAGTTACCTCTGTCCAATGCTGCTTTTTGTTTTGTCCTCACCGGTAAGGCAAAAGTTTGAGGGAGTGAAGCGTTTTCCCGTTTTTATTGTTCCCTGTTGATTCCCTGCTGATTCACGCAGGCATCTTCAGAGACGCCTCCCGATTTAGGACCTCAGGCCCCTCCTGACCCATACTCACAATAATCTGTGACTTCTAGGGCTCTGCTTGCTACTGGGTGTAGCTCTGAGCTCAGCAGCCGCAGAGATGTTGGGTACGTGTTAAACTGGGCAGGTCCCTTTAATACTCCCCCCCCCCGAATTGCTATCTCACCGAAGTACCCTGTCTCTGAGCACCTTGAGGTGCCTGTCATCCGACTGTGCCACTTTCAGAAAAAGGCGGAGGTCCTTTTCCAGGCACGGAACCCGAAGCTCTGATGCGAAATGACTCCGGTCAACATTAATTTTCCGCCCTCATGTCAGTGTTTTCATTTTAACTTCTTCAGCGGCTGCGCCTTGCTGCTGCATGCAAATATATTATAATTTTTAGTGCACATAGGTTCATGCTTTTTCCCTATCAAGTAAATTACCCTGAAGTGAAGTAATTTGTTCAGGTAGCTCACTGAAAGAAGTCATGCGTCATGTTGTGCATCACTTGTACCCAAACCCGACAATCTGCTGCTGTGCTGTTTTTACCATTTTTTGTTTGGTTCATTTATTAATGTCCTTCACAGCATAGTTACCCCGAAGTGTTTATCAAATGACCCTGGACTGAATTGGTACAGACTGACAGTTTAGATCAGGGGTGGGAAGCCTGTTCCGCGGAGGGCCGGAGTGGCTGCGGGCTTTTGGGATGGCCTCTCAATCAGCCAATGACAGTGGGTTCCCAGGACTGGAGTTGAGAATCACTGCTTTATTATTGGCTGATCGAGAGGCCATCCCAACAACCTGCAGCCTCACCTGCTCTCCCTGGATCAGGTTCCCCACCCTTGGTATAGATGTTGGTTTTAAGTCTGATAGCTTCTGTTTTTTTTTTTCTTTTCTTAATGGCTCATCTCCGCCGTCTGCAAGAGTAATTATTCCCTTTTCTCAGACGACCCGCACAGCATGTGTTTGTTTCCAGTTCAGCTGAGCTCATTAATTAATGACACTAACCTTAATTAGTAATTAATTTGCAAGTAAAGTCTTAGTATGACTTGATAAAGCTATTGTTTGAACAAGTCGTCCTAAGGTAAGAGTTTTTGCTGGGGTGAGTTATTGGGAGGCGTCATCCCTGAGGTGCGTGTGCGTGTGTGTGTGCGTGTCAATATAAATACCTCATTTTGATAACTAATGCTTACATGGGCAGGTCACCAAATCCACAGTTCAGAATATAGGTGTTGATGATAGATTTTTATTGTATTTCCATAGTGTAATAGCTTGGGGTGGGGGGAGGAGAAGCAAACGATCTGAAGTGTTTCAGCCAGGAGTTTCTTCACTGATTAATCTGGAAGGTGTGTCTCGAGGTGCCCCCTCCATCCTATAATCAATGCTTTGCCCAAAAAACTGCACGCACTGGGGGACATTGTGATGCGTAGGTGCAGTAGAGACATGGTCTTATGCGCAAAGTCCTACCCAGGGCCGACTTGCACAGGTATTTTATTCTTTAGCCACTTCCTGGGTAAAATTTCTAAATTAATTAGCTTGTGAATTGGAAGTTCTGGACTTGAGGCCGATTCTAAGGCAGATTATGTGGTGAGGAGGCATGGTGTTGGAGTTCTGAGGGTCTGCTCTCCCTGGAAGGTAGGTGTGGATTCAGAAGGTCAGATGAACAGACGCTCAGGGTTGGTAAGTTAGTCCTGTAGAGGAATTTATATTCTGTACTCAGTGAAGGACCTTTTAAAAAGGGGGAAGATCTGAGGTTTTTTTTTCTTTCTCTTTTTCAGAATTTAGGGTCTTGACCCATAGTGTCTTGCATTCTTATCCTAGAAAATGTTTTCTGTGCTTTCGGAGTGAGTAATATACTGTTCAAAGGAGAATGAAACCTTAACAGTTCCTTTAACTTTGAGTTTCGCTTCTGCAGCGTGAAGGTTAAGAAAATGTTTTGACAAGTATTGTCTATTGCTGAGGTATCTGCACGGAACCATTGGAGTCCTTGAGGAGGGCTTTTGTATGAGTGCATGAAAGGATCAAGCTGTCTTGCTGAGGGTTACTAAGGTCAGATACGTGAACAGAAATAGTTTGCTATCTGTTGGTTATCGTCTGGTATGTTTAGAGGCTGGCCTATTATTATACTTAAGTACCTTTTCGATTCTAGGAGGCTTCCACATCAGGGTGTCACCAGTTCTGGGGTATGAGGGACGCCCTGTAGACTGTAGATCGGGGGGGGGGGGGGCGGCATCTTATCTGCAAAGGGCCAGTGTTTGTGCAGGTTCTGGGGATAACGTTTAGGTCAGCTGTTCAAACCCAGGTGTGAGGACCCTTCAGCCGATCAGTCCTCTAATTAATAATCTCATTAGGTAGTTGCAGCGAAAACCTGCATACACAGCGGACCTTTCTGGATAAGATTGTCCCCCCCCTACTGTAGACTGTAGTGCTGTGCTTAAAGTGTAACCCTGTGATGAACTGCTCCATACAGCTTTAAGGCTGGCAGATTGATTTCCCTGGCAATGGTGTGATCCCTGTCTCTGGAAAACCATATTAACTGATTAGGATTAATTATAGGAAATCAAATCTTATTTGAATGGAGAAGCTGTCAAATGCAAAAGCAGCAGCGTCTGTGTAAAGTGTAATCGGTTCCTGACTTCATGCGTGGAGCCTTCACTGCTACCCTGCTAAAGAACGTGTAATATGAGCCTTCCATTGGCTGGTCCGCTAGGTCTGTGTTACTGATGGATGGATGGTATACGGTGCAGTACACCATGCACAGGGATGACTGCGGCAGGCAGGTTGGTGCGCTGGACCTCTTTACTCGCCTGCATGATTGGTAGTCATCCAGGTTCCCGTGGTGACCGGAGACGATCATACTTGTCAGCCTCGTCTTCAGCCTTCCGGTTCCCATTTGCTGGTCATCAGGGGAAGGGGAGGGGCCTCTGGTTTAGTGTGAGACCAATGGAATTTGACGTGAGAACAGTGTGGGCGGGCCTACATCTGACATGACAGAACGGCACCAATAAATGTCCTGCTTCCCACCTGCTTATTCTTCTGTCTAAACATGAGCTAAGGGTGGAGTGGCCTGATTTGGTGTCATTATTGTCAGGCAGAAAATTAAGCAGACACCATCTGAGTATGAACAAGTCATTATAATGATACTGATGTTAAACTCTTTATACACGGGTCATTGTGACCAGTAATTGAAATTTCCACATCCTGTCTGCAGAAACCCTGTAAAATAAATAGCCTTATTTAGTTTTTAAATGCTGTCATGGTACAAATGTTATTAATGAAGGATGCGAGTCATGTAGGACACTAGTGTATAACTGGCTTACAGATCACACAGTCTCCCTCTCAGATTGAAGCCCTACGCTTCACCATGCTTCACCGTTCTTAACCATGCAGGTTTGAGCATTACTTGCACTTTTGGGGTCACTCTTAAAAATACGAGATGGTGGGTGCACAGGAAGTCGAGTTCCTGCAGATTCTGTGATGCATCACACACTGTAGTCGCGTTGGTGGATATTTTTGACTAAGGAGAGCTGGATGACATACAGGGCCTCTTGTGGAGGTTGGCATGGCACGTTTAGTCCGGTGACCACTGCGCTCGTGGGCCCCCTCCTCCAGACAGGTGCTGAATGACAGTGAGGTTTTATTACTGCTTTGGCGTGTGAAAACAATAGTGCATTCCAGGTAATGATGCAGGGATGATCGTGTCACCGTCATCGTTCTTCCTCTTTCCTTTTTCAGCTGAAACTCGAGGACCGATCCATCGTGCCCAGGGACATCGTGCGGCGTATGCACGCCAACGTAGGTATCTGTGGTGCCTGTGTGCATACCTGTCAGCATGTAGTACATGTTCCACCTCCCCCAGGCCTGTTTTGACGCTGACTCGCTGGTGCGTATCCCCCAGGACAGTCAGTGTGGCACGGTGATCGACATCAACATAGAGTGTGCGGTGAAGCTGGTGGGAACCAACTGTGTCCTGTACCCCGTCAACAGCAGAGATCTGCAGCACATCTGGGTGAGGGAGATGAATCACATGCCAGACAGTAAAGCCTGTAGCAAGGTGCCTGATGTATGTATGTGCGATTTACAGTCATGTGGGATTTCACGAAAATGTCATTCCTGCGATAAACTGGCACTGTGGTGTGACCTGCCTTTCTCCACCTTTTTGGATGCAGTCTTTCATGTATGGAGACTACATAGCCTACGACTTCTGGTTGGGTAAAGTGTATGACCTGACCAACCACATCATTCTGAAGCTTTCCAATGGATCCAGGTAGTGAAGCCTCATTAGGAAGTTGTAATTCTGAGCTGTCTGCAGTCAGACAGCCCCCCCTCCCCGCCCGCCCCCATCTGCCTGAAGCCTGAACGATGCTGGTTTTCTTCCTCTCTCCGCTCTCTGCAGGTGTTCCATGAGCGTAGAGGACGGTGCTAAGCTTTATGACGTCTGCCCCCACGTCAGTGATTCGGTGAGGACCTCCCCAACAAATGTCCTTGACTTGACCTTGCACGGCCGAAATGACTCAGGCACAGATCATCTTCCAGCTTGAAGGATCGGTCATCTCTTATAGTTATTCAATCAGCAAGCAATGATCTGTGATATTTGTCAGCTTCCCACCACAAGCTCCCGTCTAAAATGTTGTGCCGGTCTGGGAGGCAGTTTAGTCTGACACCAGGATGTGAGAAATGGAGCGTGGATGCCCAGGATTAGCAGTGTGCCGTCCTCAGAGAAGCTGCCGGATGTTTTGTCAATAATTTTAGTAGGCGGAGGTTCAACAGTTATTGCCTTGCTACCAAACTGGCCATTCATTGGTTGACATTGCAGAAATACAAGTTAGACTTTTAACTAACTTTTTTACTTAATGAATTATGAATCCATGCTCTTTCCTTAGGGACTGTTCTTCGATGAGGCCTATGGTTTCTACCCAGGCCAGGTGCTGATCGGACCTTCCAAAGTGTTCTCCAACGTGCAGTGGCTTTCTGGGGTCAAGCCTGTGCTTAGCAAGAAGAGCAAGTTCAGGGTGGTGGTGGAAGAGGTGGGACCCTCAGCCAGATGGCTGCCGGCTTCACCTGGCGGCCATGTCCCTTTATGATTGTTGACTTGAATGCTTCGCTGACCTCTCCCTGACCCGTTTGTGCTGCAGGTCCAGGTTGTGGAGCTGAAAGTGACGTGGATCACAAAGAGCTATTCCCCGAGGGGTACGGACAGCGTCTACCCACCGCCCTCCACGATCACGCAGGAGAACCTCTGCAGGTAGCTGTGTAGCGTGCATGGAGGGTTCAGCAATTGATCGGGATTGCATGGTAGAGTCTTGCCTGCGTTGGATGTACGTTTACTTTGTCTTGGAAGTGAACGTTCTGGCTTGTAATGGGCAACTGCACCTCTGTTAATCTCTGGCCAGGGTTAAGCGACTGGGCTACTATGACCACACTCAGAGGCAGCTGGGCGAAAGGGCCCTCTACGTCTTTCCCCCTAAAGGTGATGCCACCCGGATCACCTGCGAGGGGCCCGAGGGGGCCCCCATCCTACCCGAGGACCCTGTTGCCCGGAAGGTGTGTCTGGAGGTGTCCCCTCCATGCTTTTGGTAGCCCCAGAGTATGAATCGAATGTTGCTGGAAGTGTTCTGTCCTCACACTTGTCCTCCATGTCAATACTTGCAGTTGATAAAAATGTTTAAGAAAGACGTAGGGAAGAAGACCACAGACCACGCCGATGGACATGGTGCCAGCCAGCAGCTGGCGGAAAAGGCAGAGAGGCCCGAAGGTAATTTTCTTTCATTGGAATGTTTACTTGGCATGAAGCTGGCCTGATGAGGCAGCACAAATGAATGGTGTCCACGCGACCTTTCCAGGTGAGAAAAAGCCCGAGTTACACCAGGAGCTGGTGACCATCCAGGATAAGGTGGATGCCGGCTGCCTCAACAACGGCCCACTGGAGGCAGACGGGCAGCCCAAGGACGGTGCCCTGGAAACGGCGGGCGACCCAGACGCGGATGATGAGGCGGCAGATGACACGGACGACACCAGCTCCATGACGTCGTCGGCAAGCTCCACCGCGTCCTCGCAGAGCGGAGGCGTGGGCCCGAACCGCAAGAAGAGCATCCCGCTGTCCATCCGCAACCTGAAGAGGAAGCACAAGAAGAAGAGGACCAAGTTCTCCCGCGAGTTCAAACCCGGAGACCGGTGAGCTTTCATCTCCAATGCTGGACCTGGCCTAGCCAGTAACGGGCACATCACGTAACACGAGATGTGCAGTTTTACCGCCGTCTGAGATGTATAATGGACTCTTCGAATAGGAACGCTAAATTATTTATGTCGATCTGCTGTTGGCTGCAGGCTCAATGTCAACCATCTTAAGGCCCCTGTAGGATGCTGTAGAGCTCTGAACAATAATAAATGCTAAATATGAAACTTCACACGTCTTGTTAACGGGGCATGATGATGGCTTGTCAGCAGTGCCACTGGTGGCTTTTCTGCCATGTTGTCACTGAACTCGTCTCTATCAAGTTATTTTCGAGAACATCAGAGTGACGAACGTTTAGGCAGCAGTTAAGCCCCAGACAGGCCGCTCCTCTAGACCCTTGTTAAAAATAGCTGCCGGTAATAAATCCAGAGAGATGGCGACCTGACAGGGAACTGCGCCGCAGTGTTGAGGGAGGGGCTAAGTAGGCCGAAGGGCCTTTTTCCTCAACCGCTGCTTCCTCTTGGCCACAAACAGGGTGGCGGTGGAGGTGGTGTCCACCAAGACCACAGCGGATGTCATGTGGAAGGACGGCACCGTCGAGAAGGGGATCCGTTCTAATGATCTCATCCCCATCCAGCACCTGGACAACTACGAGTTCTGTCCTGGGGACTTCGTGGTGGACAAGCGACGTGAGTGTCTCCCGCCGCACTTCTCGTGCTTCTGTCCAATCAGCCTGCCGGGTTTTTATGTTTATAAATACATAAAAGGCAAAGCCTATTTCTGAAATTGAGAACGAGCAAAATGGGGTCTGATCCCCAGTCAGACTCTTAAGAGGAACCTGTATCCAAAATAAGACGGTTTAAAAGTTGTACCTTCACCTGTTTTACACAGCCCAGTGTCTACTGAACAATGCTTGGCATGTTCCTGAATATCCCTTGAGATTCTCTTCACCTTCCACTGCCTTAATCACCATGCCCCCTGCTGGGCTAAAAAGACTGTTCTTAATTTAACTCCATATGTGCAAAGTGTGACTCTGTGCCTGTCTGTGATCCAGCCCAAGCTTCTCCAGACCCTGGGATATATGGGGTCATCCAGTCCGGGGACCACAAAGGCAGGACGTGCGCAGTGAAGTGGGTCAAACTCAATGCCACCAGCGATGATGTGGAGGTCAGTTGCACTTGACAGCTGTCCATGACCGCCTTACATCAGATCTGCCAGACTGCTGATTGTTGTTATACATTAGCCTCACAAAAATGGAAGGAGTACCAGAGTTAAGTCAAGTCCTTTAGGCTGTTAGACGACATCAAGAGAACGGCAGTTTTGCGTCAGCACTGTACGCTGAGTTTTTCGCACGACCAGGTTATCGGCGAGGAAGACGATGTCAGCGTTTACGATATCGCCGACCACCCGGACTTCCATTTCCGCACCACGGACATCGTTATACGGATATGGAGCTCGGAAAACGGCCAGGCCGCAGACTGTGAAAACGAGGTGAGGGAACTGTGACCGGAGGCTTCTGTTTTGTGTTGGGGGGGGGGGGGATTTTGCTCCTGATGGTGGGGCCCAGAGCAATTAGCATGTAGTTAATGGTTCATCTGTAATGAAAACGAGCGTACCTTACTGTCCGTGACGATTTGGGATCCATACCCCCCCCCGATTTCTGCTGCTTTTCAATAATTACTCATTAATAAACAGCGCATCTCAACGCCACGAACCTTCTGTAGTGAAGTTGGCCACAATCTCAGCAACTGTTTTCCAGGAGGTGAAAATGATCCCCTTGTGTCCGATCCCATCTGGATCATCCTCCATCTTTGTTTATACGGCAGTGTGGTGTCTTATACGCCCCGACGTGGCCTCTCCCGTAGGTGTCCGTTTCCGTAGTTTGGCAGGCGCGGGGTATCTGAGTGAGACTTTGCTTTGGGTGGGGCGGGACTTTAATTTGGAAGATATGTCACAACTGGCTGAGCTGAAGCGGCGACAGCGGTGGCAGATTCAGAAAAAGCTAAACGTTCCACGCAGTCGGCCTTGTTATGAGCCTGTCGTGTGTGCTTCTCGATTAGCGACGCGCGACGGGCAGACGCCACCAGCTGTTTGCGTGACTTCTCAGATGCCTGAAATAGACCGTTTTTGGCTGCATGTACATTTTGTGAGACTCTGTCAGCATCAGCCCTCCATCTTCCATCCCCGCAGACATCGGTGGGCCAGGTGTCCCGCGTGGACATGAGCAGCAAGGTGGAGGTGGTGTGGGCCGACAACTCCATGACTGTGGTCCTGCCTCAGGTATTCCTCCCTGGGCCTCGTTTTGCCATGTGGCATTTGGGACTCTGGATGGCGAGAGCCGCTCTGCGGGGCCTCGGCTGATCTCTGCGTTTTTTTTTCTTCCTTTTTCTCGTCTCCTCCACAGCACCTTTACAACGTTGAGTCAGAGATCGAGGAGACTGACTACGACTCAGTGGAAGGCAGTAGCAGTGGGGCCTCCTCTGAGGAGTGGGAGGACGAGAGCGACAGCTGGGAGACGGACAACGGAGTGATGGAGGATGAGCCGCCCGGCGAGACGACCCCGGCTCCGCCGCCTACCAGTCAGGCCGGCGCCCCGCAGGAGGCCAAGGCGGTTACCCAGCACTCGGCCACAGTCGAGGACCTGGAGGGAGCCATCGCCTCAGCCACGCTGGCGGGAGCAGGAGGCGGTGGAACAGGGCCTGAAGAGAAGGCGGGCAAAGAGGGAGCACCACGGGGCTTCCGGGAGCTGAAGGAGGCCCTGAAGATTCTGGAGAGTCTGAAAAACATGACGGTGGAGCAACTGTGGACCGGTTCACCTACATCACCCACCGTGGAGCCAGAGAAGCCCACCAAGGAGAAGAGATTCCTGGACGATATCAAGAAACTGCAGGAGAACCTGAAGAAGACACTGGACAATGTGGCCATCGTGGAAGAGGAACGTATGGAAGCTGTAGGGGAGACGGACAAGGAGGAGAAGCAGCAGGAGCCCCAGACGCCCGTGCGCTCCGAGTGGCCCAGCGACACACCTGTTCTGTGCCAGCAGAGTGGGGGCAAGCCGGGTGTCACCTTCACCAGTGCCAAGGGGGAGGTCTTCTCTGTGCTTGAGTGGGCACCAGGTGAGCACATCACATCTCCACCTTCCACCGCTCCAGTGTTGTGGTAGCTAAAGCCATTTTTGGGTTGTAAATCTATGGCTGAATGTAAACACCACCAATGGATCAGGAGAGCTCATAGAGATTTCCACCCTGTTCTCTTTGCGCAGACACTCACGCCTTTAAGAAAATGGAGTTCCAGCCTGCAGAAGCCAAGAAGTTCTTCAGTACTGTGAGGAAGGAGATGGCGCTGCTGGCCACCTCGCTGCCAGATGGTATCATGGTCAAGACATTTGAGGACCGCATGGCAAGTTCCTGCACCTTGAATCCCTAGTTTCTCTTCCGTTGAGTATTTTGCCATGTGACCGCAGGACTGCATTGTCCTTAAGCCCCAGGATGATACTCTTGATGTTTTTTGGTGCCTGTCTGCCCGATGTGGTGGGGGGGGGGGGGGGGGGGGGGGGGGGGGGGGGGGGGGGGGGGGGGGG
>JAODJX010000097.1:10333124-10343273 GCA_026776945.1 Isichthys henryi
GGGGGGGGGGGGGGGGGCTGTGATCAGAAGGGTGCTGGTTTGAATCCCGTGCTTGGCAGAGTAGTCACATCTCTGTTGGGCCCTTAACATATTAAAATAATCTCCAGGGGTCCCGTATGCTGACCTCGTGCTCTGATTGTAAGCTTCGCTCCCACCTCTATGTGTGTGTCTGCCTTAAAAAGGAGACCATGCTGGGGTTATATGAAAACTAACACATTCCAATGTACTTGTTGTCATACAACATTTTTATACTACAAATGGCAAATAACACTTCAGTTCCTTCCAGTCTCCGATGGCGACACCCCCCTATTCCATTCCCTTGTACTCACATTCTTCTTTAACTCAACTGCCACAGCTTTCGGCTGTGTGTAATTACAAAAAGGAATCACACCGTGAGTCAGTGAATCATGGTCACAGGACAGATGACACTGCACCGGCAGGCGTGTACACTCAGTGGCGAGACGCTAACCGGTGACGAACAGCAGAGCTGGGTGAGAACTGGAAAAAACTATTGCGGACAGGACACATGTACACCTGTCCAGTCACACATACACAGACCTGTATTCATATCTAATCCCAACGATAATGACCTTTACCCCCACCCAGTCCTAACCTTAACCATAAGTAACCAAACAAAATTACAAGTCTTTTGGTATTTTTGGTTTTTTGATTAGATTTTTATAAAATTAAATTTCCCCTTGGGAGGACTGAAAAAATGGCCCCACAACATCAAAATAAGTTATCACATCGTGGGGACCAAATGTACCCACAAGGTAAAGCATACCTGGACCACGTATACTTGTGTAGTCACACAGAAACACACACTCACACACCTATGCGCTCACTCACTCACTCTCACGCATACAAACACAACATGCGAACACACACACGCACACAGACCTGTGCAGTCATACACACATGCACATACACATCTGTGCAGTGACACACAGACACACACACACACACACACACAACACGCACACACACACACATGGGCAGTGAAGCACTCAGCACCGGTCTAAAACAAATAAGGTTTGGTCTGTCTGATGCAGGAATGCAGATGACCGAGCAATTTCACGGTGCCTTGGCTGAGTGTCCCCACTCCTGTTTTAACTCCACCACCCAGCACAAGATCTAACACACACACACACACACACACACACACACACACACACAAAATCAAACCCTGTAAATCAAGCCAATCTCATTAAAATACTGCACACACCGGCCCCCGCCAGGCGTGGTGGCCCAGATCCCTCACGCATGCCTCGAGGGGTGCAAAGCAGGGACCCACACGCCACGCTGCCCCAACACACGCTACACCTGCCCGCTGCTTATTTATTAAACCTCGTCTCCATCTATGGAAGGCGAGTTTCCGCTGGGAGGCGACGTTCTCCTAGCCGTGTCAGCTCTGCCGCTCCGGCATCGACGGCCTGCGGTCAGCACCACATTTCCTCTGCCACGTAACCACCAGAGAGGCATCTGCGTTTGCTCTCCCTCCCCGCCTCCTGCAGGAGGGGGTGGTAAATAAAAAAAAACAAACAAAAAGAAAAACGGCAGCATCACCAGCTGTCTGCAAACAGCTCAGACTCACAACGCATGTTGGCGGAAGACATGCATTAAGTAGCCAGCGGAGAGGCTCAGACATCAGCCAACAATTTGGGAAGCACACAATGGGCAGGGCAGGGAGGGGCAGGACCGGTGTACCGGCTGGATGGTGACCAGGGGGCCACTGCAGCTAAAGGCTGTGGAGTTACATATGAACTGCAACCACACTCATCAAGGTGCACATTTAGAAAATTAACTGTACCTGATCTGTACTGTAAAAGCTTTCAGCCTCGAATTCGAACTGTGCAGCACAAATATTGTCTCAAAAAATGCAAAGCATAACAAAATAAATATCAATTGTGGTGCAGCATTTTTAAAAGTACCTGTGCTGTACCTGTATCCACATTAACAGCATTCAGGTTCAGATTAGGACGTACGCGCGTATGCATAGTGGTTCGGCTTCATCCGCCCCTTTCCGAATGTCACTCGGGGGACACACACAAACACACAAAGGTCCCGCATTTGCTGCATCCGTTCGGTATATATGTGTAAGTACCGAATATGAATGTACCGTATGTACCGAATATGTGTACCGAACCGAGGTAGCCGTACTGAACGTTTTTGGCATGAAAATGTGTACCATTGCGTTCCTACTAATAAGATCAGTAAAGGGCTCCTTCGCAAGTATAAAACGGAAGCCACAGCCAGCCAGCTCGAATTGCAGTGCTGATGTTCCACAAACTGGGACTTCTAAACACTGCACGGTGGAGGACTCACATGACTGCTCCTGTCTCTCACACACACACACACACACACACACACACACAGAGGCAACATCTGCCAAAAAGAGGCTGGCTAAAGTTTCACCCACAAGCACAGGTGGCCCTTTGTAGAGCGAGAGGCACCTTTCCGGGTGCAAAATTGATGAAAACCTTGGGAGACAGAACTGGGAGACAAGGGCCCGGTCTGGAAATCAGGGCCAATGTAAGGGAGGTGTCTCAGGGCAGCGATCACCCCCCACCCCTCCGACGCTGTGGACGGTGTCATTCAGCCACGCAGATTTCCCCGTGCTCAGCACTAGAGCCACACAAACAAATGGGAAGTTAGCCATCATACTGTTTCATACAAAGCAGGGATTTGCCTTTATTCAGATGAAAGAAAGCAACCACAACCGCACATTTGACCCAAGTGCTCTCCTGTCCTGTTACTGCTTGTCCTGTGTTGTTGCTCTGTGTCTGTCTGCAGAGAACGCTGTATGTTTCACATCGTACAGAGTACCTAGTATTACAAATGACAATGAACCTTTTGTAATTTGAATATTCTCACATTACAAACATGCAGGAAACTCATTAATATGCATTTTTAAAATAACTTTCGAGGGCTGGGTGGTACTCCATGCCAGAAACCAAATCACCAGGAATGAAATCTCACAGGCGCAGTAAGATTTCTGAGCGACTTGCTTCTGCACGGTGACGTTAAGTTATCACTTAAACACTACTGCCTCAACACTGCTGATCTCGGGAGGAAACTGAGGGCATTGATCATGACGAACCTCTTCTAACAGCGCACACTCTACCTGCCACGGCACATTAATACATCATATCCCCATCGCAGGGTTGCACCCTATCTGCCTGACTTATAATTCACCTTTTTAATGGCCACCCTTTTTAATGGCTGTTAAAACAACCTGGGGTCATTAATAAATCATGACGGCGTTCACAATTCAGCCAGCTTCCCTTAGCGCCTTGCAATCATAACTACTGCATGTCCAACTTTAACCTCTGTTCTGTTCCACGCTGTTTACACATCCTCTGTGAGCCCCGAGAGCTCTTGAGGGTGGCGATCTGCTAGAAAACACTGCAGATTAGCTGAGGAAAAGGTGATGAGATGGGGACCAGAGCAGCTGAGCAGTAAGGTTGAGTATGACTTTGGGTATCGTGTCTTTTTCAGCCGCTTGGCTGACTCAAACACAAACACAAAGGATGGGGCTCTGTGACACGGACAGCTCTTCTGCCCGCGACCCCCTCAGGTACCGGGCAGCTGACAGGAACCGCTCATGGAGGAATGCATTAAGAAAATGAATGCAGTCTGCTTGCATACGATTCCCAGCTCAGATCCTTTGTCAAACATACCAAAAAAGACCAGGGGAGGGGAGGAGGGGAGGTTCTTGGACAATCCAGAATCCAGTGAAGTCGGCATGTCGCTCTGTCACACCTCAGCTGGCTCGAAAAAACAAAGTGCGTCCCCCCTAGAGGACCAATCGCTGAGCCTCCCTCCGTGGTTACCACGCCAGCACTGTTACCGTCGTCATCCATCTTCTCCAGCACTTAGCTGCCCCTCAAAAACACCTCCGCATTCCCCGGGAACCAGTTCATCCTCCGCCCCGGATGTCGAAACTCCGGCCCCACGTCCTAACGTCCGGGAACCGCGACGGGAATCAAAACGTCAACAAGTTAGGGCACGTAAGCCGGAGTGGACGGCAGAACGGGAGAGTGTCCTGTGATAAGGTGGGAAGAATGGGGAATGACAGAACCTTCCAGAGTGAGGTGTGCCCGCTCACTGGACTGTAACAAGAGCACTTTGTACCGGCACATGGCACTTCACGCAGCCACTGCATAGTCACTAATTAACCTAGTTACCCCGCATGACAATAAACAAATGAATAGAAACTGCTGCACTGAAGGCCTTTATCAAATGAGGCAGGCTGCTCCCACCTCACCGAACCTAAGCAGTACTTCCTGACTGTTCCTTCTCACCGTTTTGCAAGACGTAAAACCACAAACGACTGCCTGAGTAATGAGATAAGAGATAGGCAAAGTGACAGGCAAGGCTCTGGGAAAACACCTAACAGTCAAGTGTCACTCAAACTGTGCAGACTGTATATATGAATTAATGCATGATAACCGAGTATGAAAACGCACAGATTTTTAAATATAAATAGAGCATAAGAAATAAACCAGTCCAAATTATACCACTGACAGGACGGCACTCATTTTCTTGAAAGACTCCAAGCATGATCTTCTTGATGTCTGACCAATGCTTAGAATTATAATCACAGTTAGTGCATTTTATATATCAGCCATGAGTGCAAATGTGCATAAGCGGAGAGACCAAAGCTAAGCACAGTTATATACAATGAGCATATTTGCAACCTTAACCCTGACCAGCACTATCCATTATCCTAAATGGATTAAGTGGAGAATCGATGCAGCTTCGCAAACTGCACGAAGACTGAGGGATTCATTTGCATAAAAAAGGGGTTCACACGTTCTCCACTATTTCTCTCTGAAAGAGGGATACCCTGATCCAAGTCTGTCATTTCGGTACAGTCCGAACCGAAACTTCATGAGGGCGCCACAGACACGGGGAAACACTGGCAAGTTCCTTCTGGGTCACCGTCGATTTCCAAACTGCCAGGAAAACTGGGTTAAAGGAGCGGATTAAAATAGAGGATCCGAGGCGCTGTCAGCATACCTGGGACCGGCATCACGGAGCGGCCGACGGCACCGGGAAGCCGCAGACAGGCTACTCGTCTCTCTCTTTATTTGGAACCAATATTTCGCATTAAGAATCATTTAACTGTGAACTTCGCACTTCTACTTAAATAAAACAGATAATGGTGTTTAACTATACTTGCTAACCCGAGGAAGTCATGAACGACCCCCCCCCCTAATCAGACGTTACTTTTGTTACAACTTTCGCTTCACGTGACAGGCGGCGACGCTGTCCTGGCGCGTGGGCTTATTAGCGCCGTAATTCACTAGCAAAGGTCAGTTATATGCAGTATTAATAAATGTCTCCTTTTTATTCACCTTGTCGGGGGGGTCGCTGCCGGATGGAGCCCTCGCTGATGGCTTGAGCCCAGCGCTCCGCTTCCCGGAGGTTCACCTGGGGGTCCTGGACCGGCGCCACCCGAAAGCACTGTTCCACCCTCTGGCGAGCCGCTCCGGAGCTCATCCATCTCCGCTTAAACGGGTAGAAGTACGCGGAGAAACAAGCCCCCGGGTCGGCGTCGTCCTCCGGCATGAAGACCCGGCAGCCCACACAGTCTCTCAAGTTGAGAACCGCCGCGCCCCGGCCGGAGGGCGCCGCCGTGATCCGCTGGGCGGTGAGCGCCGTGTCGCTCAGGCTTACGGCGTACCTGACCTTCCTGCTGGCCGCCGACGTGAATTCCCCGTACAGCAGCGGCTCGCCGTCATCGCTCCACCGGCCTCGGTCCGAATCATCCGGCTTCGCGTCCATTTCTCAGAGGTGAGGGAGGGAAGGAGAGCGACCCGCGGACCGGCGGCAGACAGCGGACACAACATTGAGCAAAAGCGGCCGAGACAGACACTGCGTCTGCCCGTTCTGTAGTTTCGGCTGCAGTGGGAACCGGAGTTTGCCGCTGCCGCTTGTCATTACACACCGGCTGCCCTGCATGCTGCGGAGGGTGAGCTGCAGCGCCTCCTGGCGGTGGGACGCGGGGTGGCGCAACCGTGGACGCACGTTGCCACGAGGCGCTCAAACTTTAGTATTACCGCATAAAATAACTGCCCTTGCTGCATAACATCGTTTTCAGTTGCGTTACTTGAATTTTCCTCCTGCACTCTGTATCGTGTATTCCTTAATTTATTTTTAAAGGAAAGAACTTATGTTTGTCATTCTCTGGGTCGCGCAAACCTGCTGAATAAAAATCCGACGTTAAATGAATCCCAGAAAGTGGTTCTAAATAACTTGCGTACTGTTTTGCCAAAGCCACATTCAGGCTTCCATTCCGGGGTTTACCCGCCTTGCCTGTGGAAAAACTGTGTGACGTGTTTTCAGAAAAACATGTTGAAATGTGGTCCACGTCTTTAACCATGAACTGGGAGTGGAGGACGCAGCAGTTCTTAGCGAGTTTATTTTTATTTATCTTCTTAGCAGACGCCCTTATTCTGACTGCTCACGTGCGACTCATGCATACCATTAATCACTGTAGATTTCACTGTGGTTTACGTTAAGTATAAAGATATATGAATAAAGCACTGACAGCAAGCAAGACTGGTATTTACAAGGAATGTGTGCATGCACATTTTACCTGACAAACATTAAACCCTTAACCTAAACCACATGAAACATTTACATTCTTGGAATGTTCCTGGAAAAAGATTTTTCAGGACAATGGGTTTTCTCATTCTGTTTATGTACATTACAGTTACTTTTTTCGATATGATGACTATGATATTTATATACGCACCCAAGGATGTGCTGAGTAAATTAGAATGACGGGTAGTACTTTGGTTTCATGGGCTTGGCCATATTTGCGTACAAATGCTTCGAATTGTAAAGTGAATCCTACAAATGGAGGTGTAGCTTTGCGAGGTGTGTTATTAGACTGAAATGAGGAAAAAGATGTGACTCAATAGATCTATTCAGATTTCATTCCAGTGTAGCGGAGTCACACTGCAAAAGGAACATGCCTACAACTCAGTTAAAAACGATTAGTAAGGTTTTTAACAGGGATGGAATCAACTCACTCCTTGGTGAGTCTGAGTCAAGTCTCGAGTCAAATCATTGTAAGCCCAAGTCAAGTCTCAAGCTATCTGCCCTCAAGTTCAAGTCGAGTTCATGTCTTTCTATCATTTTTGCTGTTGAGTCACAAGTCATCAAATTTATGACTCGAGTCCAAGTCGAGTTCTGAGTCAAGTAACTTGAGTCCGTATCTATGTCAGTGTTTTGCCTCTAGTGATGAAATCTTGCTGCATTAAAAACCTGCCACAGTATGTTGTAGTTAAGTCCTTGAAAAGAGAGTCTACTCTCCATGCTGTCATGAATGTCTTCACACAATTTTTACATCCATGTACATGCAGGGAGTGATGCATCTTCCAAACAAACTATCTCAGGAGACCTTGCATTCAGCTAAATGAAAATGCAGACAGCAGAGAATTTATATACACTGAAATTATAAAATTAATGTTATCCAGAGGGGTGACTATAACCTCAAGTCTTCTCGAGTCATAGGGTCCAAGTTGAGTCTTAGTCTTGAGTCATCTGTCCTGAAGTCCAAGTCAGGTCCAAGTCTTTCCATCAGTTTTGCCAAGTCAAGTCACATGTGTTGTATGTGAGTCGGTGACTTGAGTCCCCACCTCTGATTTTTAAGGGCTCAGACGTGTACCTTGCTAGTTGCCACCTCCAGTTTCTGCTCCAATAAAAACATCCAGCTGTGTATCAGCATAAAACTACAGGTTATTGTGGATTGAAATCAGCAGCATTATAATAGCTACACTATATAGGTAGAAAAAAATAGAACTATTAAATGTATGTGTATTCAAAATGAAAGCAGTATAGATTAGTTTGACAACTGTGAATTATTGTTTTTAATAAATATTTTAAACAGCGTAGCACCACCCTTGTTTTTTCCAGAGGACCTGTGCCTCAGGACAATACTCACTTTACAGATCTGTAAACGTCATGTTGCTGATGCTGTCCTTTCAGTTACCCTTTCAGATACAGAATGGGTACATTGTTCAGATGGGCAGCCCCGCCTCCCTGGTTTCGTAATAAGAGTAGGTTTTACTTGAAAGAAAAGGTAGCACTGTTCCCTCATACTTTCAGTTTTGGGGGTTTAGTCCTCGCTCCATTCTGTGGAGCTCGCAAACTCTCCCCATGTCGTGAGGGTTTCCATCCGCTGTCCAAACACACCAAGTTACATTAAATTGCCCATATTATATGTGTACGCCTTACGATGGATTCCTTCCAGGATGTATCCCTGTCTTTTGCCCTGGGTTGCTTGGCACAGACTGCAGCCCTACCAGCAACTCTGACTAGGACAGGAATTTGGAAGGCGGATGTATTCTACTGGGAGAAGATAATTGCAGAATTGTTTTCAGATTGTTCAAAATACAGTCAACTTACTGTGTTTTCCTGCTTAGTGCCCTGTGCTTCCTGGGATAGACTCCAGGCTCCTGCGACTATCGGATGATGGATGGATATGCGATACATAGTACTGTTACGATCTTAGTAAAAGTGTACATTTTTAGAGAAAACAAAACATTCCACAAATTGTGACAGCACCTCCTATTATTACACACACACACAAAGATTTTTAGTGCCATTGATGCATACATCCATAAAAAGACACTAAAATCTCGTAGACGGTTTTCCAACCATTCTTCTCCTCACTGCTGATTTTCCTCAAAGTTGTTAATTTCAAGTGCAAAGTAATTAAACCTGAATGCATTGTTTGCAAATGTCGCACTGCATCTGCATGAAACTTACCATCTTCCATCACAATTTATCCAATTGTGGGTTACTCTGAACCCAGAGCCTGTCCCACAAAGCCTAGACGCAATGGCAGTCTGACACAGGGCACACACACACATACACACACATAGTGGACAATTTATTATTGCAAGTTTGGAGCAGAACATGTACAGTGCACACACACAGCCAGCACTGGCATACACAGTGCTACCCGTTGAACTGTATACATGAATGCACTCTCTACATAAATGACATACTTCCACTAAATAAAAGTTTTTATACTTACACATGAGAAGCAGAGGTGGGTAGTTCAGATCCAGAAAATAAAAGCCCAGACCAAGATTCTGTTTCAACAAACAAGCTGAGTCCTCTGTGACTGTGGCTCTTTATACTCAGCTGGTTGGTTGAAACAAAATCTTGGTCTGGATTTTCACTCTCTGGATCTGAACACAGGTCCAGAAACTTCCTCTGACGAGAAGCTATTGACCCACATGCATAACCAATGTGAACGCAGCATTCCTCAGTACTTACAAGCTCAACAGTGTCCAACAGTTTGATAATAATACTAATATAAACATTATAGTAATGATATGTTCAGCCGTTGTGTTAAATTAAAAGTGTATGTAATGCACACTCAAGACTGACTGCTTTTTTATTATATATGACATCATATTGAACAAGATGGTTATTAGAAATTGATAAATAGCATAGTTGCTTACTAGAACAACAATAAAAGTTAAATGAAAAGTAGATTGAATTCAGGAAGCTGTCCTAGGATTTGTATGGAATTTCTTACATATAAAGGATAGGAATCATTTTACTTTAACCTCTTTTTTTTCTGGAGCAGAGAAAAAAACCATGAAGCTTTCTTCCAATTAATATCACTGAAAGTTTTTATCCCAATAAAATTTGCCCCGTGGTTTTATGCTTTTATTAGCGGGAAAATCCTCTCTGATATGTTTTATTCTTACACTTGGGACCACAAATGACTTTAATTTCTTTGAGTATCATTATAATGTACAGTATATGAACAATCCTACAGGGAACTCATGTGTCCCATCATTTTTTAATGGACAGAACAGTATGGCACAGTGTGTCATGAGATTAATGGACGCTATAGCCTCTGTTATCATGTGTACGAAGACCAATATACTAATTATGCTTTTTATATCGTGCTGATAAGTTTTGAAGCATCTTTGCCACATGAAATACTAAGTGTTTGTGATCTCTGAATGCAGATTAAGCCTGTAGTGTGATTTTTTTTCCCACAAACATTTTAGGTTGTTTTATTATTATACACAGTCTACTACTACTACTACTACTACTACTACTACTACTACTACTACTACTACTACTACTACTACTACTACTACTACTACT
>JAODJX010000097.1:10345402-10359612 GCA_026776945.1 Isichthys henryi
TTAGTGACCTAATTAGTGAGTTGCAGCGAAAACCAGCACACGCACCGGCCCTTTGCGGATAAGATTGCCCACCCCTGGTCTAAATGGATGTCTGCACTCCATGCAGTTGGTTTTGACTCTGGGTTTACATCCCCAGCATGACTAGATGTAGCCATTACACCAACTAATATCAGGACCATGGGGTATGTGGCTCTGTGACTTAGGCCTATATGCCTGTGATGTGAAGGGCACAGATTCAGATCCCATAATCACCAGAGTGATTTTGCCATTGGGCTTTTGATCAAGGCTCTTAACCTAAAATCCTTCCAGAGACTGCATCACTTTGGATAACCGTATCTGCTAAATAAATAGCACTTACAGCCTTGGTAAAAATTGAAACCACTCTATATTTTTAAACAAATCTTATTTTAAAATCCTGGTGTAATCCTGGTTCTGATGGCAAAAGACTATGCTGAAGCAACTATGGTTGCTTCCAGGCTCACTCAGGTTTCTAAGACAGCAGTACGCAGGGTCAAGGTGAAGCAGGAGACATTGGGAACGACCAGAAACCAGCCAGGTAAAGGGCAGAAGTGACTTTCTAATGGCAGAGATGACTGTCAACTTATCCAACTGTTTGTCATGAATCGTAGCATGACACCAAATGACCTTCAAAAGGAACGGGAAACATTAAGTGCCGCTGTGAAGTGCTCTGCTAGGATAGTTTGTATCAGGCCCCTAGAAGCAGGAATGAAGACCCATAAAAACAAACAACAAACAAATTTATTTTTGTATAGCGCAGTATCACGACATTACATCATCTCAAAGTGCTTTACAACATCCGCACCCAAAGCCCCCAGTGAGGCTTCACGGAGCATTTCAAAGTTCTCCTGACAACACTGGAGCCTCGTGGCCTTCAGACATGGCGTCAGCATTCTTGGAACCCATCTTGCACTGACCTTTGACATGCCCAATTTTTCATGAATTATCTTCCAAACTGTACCTGCTGAGCTGCCAATTTCATCAGCTATTCGGGAAACTCTAACAAAATTAAATCCTCAACTTTCTTGCACATTTCTGTGGAAGTTGCTTCCACAGGCCGTCCAGTGTGAGAGTCATCTTCAATGGACTTTCTACCCCACTTAAACTGCTTGCTCCAAAATTTTACTTTGTAGGATGATGGGGCAGATTCACCATAAACTGCAGTCATGCGTTCATGGATCTCCCTTGGCTTTTTCCCTTCTTTTGTGAAAAACTTTATCACTGATCTTTGCTCCAAATCTATCATTTTCTTACTTGGTTTGCAACTGGACTCTCCGGACATCCCGTCACTAAGCCACAACTGTGCAAAAGTAACCTTAAGACATGTCACAACATGCCCAGACTTCTTTCAACAGGTTTGTCGCTTTCTTTCATAATCAGGTAGATAACATATTGAACACGTAACAGAGGACAAATATTAGCTATTGTAGAACAGCAGGGTTTAAAAAAAACAATAATAAAAAAATTACAGCGTAGAACCCTTCAGTAGCACACTAGCTTTCACTGGCCTTTTCTTCCTTTCTGTGCAAGAAGACATCCGCATATATGCAGTTTATAAATGTATTCACCGACGGACCGCCTCCGATCTCCCAGAAGGCTGGTTAAAATCCGGAACTATAAAAGCTGGTGTGTGCGCGAGGGCCGCCCTTTCCGAGAGTCTGGCGAAGGCCCATGTGCTGTGCTTTTCATTCCTAAAATGCATGCAAATAAAACGAAAGGAGAAAGTCTCTGGAAGCCGCCATGATGTAAGTTCCTAGCTGTACTGACTTACTTAATGACTGCAAGCAGATCGGGATTTTTTTTTCGTTTTTAGCTTTCGTGCGTGTTTGCTTTATGATTATGTAGCTGGTGAAAGGTGGCGAACTAATGGAATTAAAATGTTTCAATCATTGTTGTGCATCGCTACTTGAAAACGATAGAGTATGGGCAAGTAAACTGCGTTTAGCGCTATAGCTGGTTATTTGTTAGTGGTGTTTGGCTGGTTAGTGGCCTTCATGCGTGTCTCTCCGCTGCTAACTAGCTAACGGGACACGTGGATCTTCCGGTGAGGACGGGGCAAATATAAACGGTTACTAGGCTTAAACAACATTCATGTCACTGTTAAAGGATAGTGATTTTGCTTTTAAAAAATACATTTAATGGTGTTTATTACTCAAACGTAAATACGTTTAGTATTTACAAAGCTGTGTTGTGCCGGCTTTAAGCATTGCGTCCTGTACGCGCCGTAAATCTCCCCGACAATGAGACTATTACATGTATATATTTTTAACGGAGCCTGTGATGAGCTGAAGTTATCCCTGTCTGAATACAGCTGTGGAGTGTATTACCTCTGAAGGCTCAGCAACTTGCGCTAGCCAAACTTTGGCGCTAGATTCCAGCACCAGTATAAACCATCTTTTTATGATGTTCTTCTAAATGCGTTTTTTTCCCTAATTTCTAGTGCAGACTCATGGACTGACGAGAACATTAACTAATTATGGTAAGTTTTCTTCCATATCTTCCACCCATTAACCAGTGTATATTCTGTATGTCCACTGTCAGGTGGTAAGTTCAGGTTCAGAAAGTACAAATCCAGACCATGATTTTGTTTCAGCCAACCAGTGGAGTACTCTGTGATTCTTTATACCCAACTGTTTGGTAGAAACAAAATCTTGGTCTGGATTTGTAATTTCTGGACCTGGACTTTCCACCCCTGTCCACCAAGGAGCACTATGATATGGTCTAATAACTGTGTCCAAGATTAAATGCACTTTGAATTGTATTTTTTTTTTAGAGGGGACTGACTCCATTACGAAAGGTCTGGCTGGGGGTTGGAGTTTTGTCCCAGGCTGTCAAGCGGTGACGACTTGTGCTTGTGCCGCCCCGGGTAAGATGGTGACCTCATGCGACCCAAACCCAGTGCCCTCTCAAGTCCTCTATGCGCTCTCATGTTTATAATGTGCACCCTCTGGTGGAAATCCGGCAGTCCACGACTGTGACATGGCCACTGCGATTGTGCGTCCTCACTAATTTGACGTACCCTTAGTGATTTTTTTTTTTTTAGCACTGATGTGAACCTTTTTTTCTTTGATACAAGCCAATGATTATATAGTTATCCCTGTCTGACTCTCACTGTAGACCTTTGGTACAATGAGGCTTGTTTCGAGTAGAAAGTGCTTCTGAGTATTAGTCTGCATGTAGCTCAGTGTGAGGTTTGCTTGTACTTAACTCTGCTTTTGTTTTTTTAGGCCTTTCACTGCCTCATCCCAGGGGCCAATCGTTGCTGGATGTATGGAGATGTGAATAAATACAATGAACGGTGTAATAGTCTCATTTATTTGAATGCTTATGGTCTTAAACTTTGCAGTTTTTCTCGGTAGGTAGGTTATTTCCGAAACAATGGAAGTTGGGAGGACAATGCCTTGCTATTTTTGTTTTGTATGTAGGGCTGCTGAAAAAAGGTCCCCACTTGGCTTTTCTGTAACCTCGTAAGAGGTCTGGAGATGCTAAATAGGACTTCAGGGTGGACCTGAAGCACACATGCTGCTATTGTGGTTTTTGAAAGCTCCCTCTTCCAAAAGTGTATTGGGCTGTTAACCTTTCTGAAAACGATGTGCATTTTTGCACTCCGGTGTCCCGTCACTGCCGCCCTTTCAGCCCTTTCTGTAACTCCTGTCAGTCTATCGTCCATATTGTCAGATTTCCATGTTTAAGCTAATGTCTTAGGGCCTGTGTCCCCAAGCCAGAATCTTCGGTTGGTAAGATAAATTGTCGCATTAAAGGTAATTTGTGCTACAAGTAAATGAAAGAAGATAGCATGTTATAACTTGTTGAATTTAAAGTACTCCAGTTATCTAGCTAGTGACACGTCTCGGCTTGTAATCCAGGCTCTCTGTTTCCAGATAGTCGGCTAAATGAAACAATAACGAAATATTGACTTTAATATTTCAGAGTTCACTGTATATATTTTCTTAAGTTTGTATTCAGCAGTATGTTACCTACTTGTTCATGGTACAAATGGGAATTGACTGGCCATCCAGTAATACTCATGGTGCCTTATTATGCTTAGGGTCCATGAGAAGCTGGTTGATTTTGTAGTGCTTCCCGATATACTGTCAACGCTGACTGTGTTGCCGTTTGCTCTTGGCACAGTTCCCCCTCCATAAGATTGGGTTACATAGTGCAGTGCTTGAGGTCTCACACCACTTCTGGTATTGGAATTGAATGCTTGTCATTATTGTAATTACATGAAGGAGTACCCCCCTCTTATATGCTCTGCCTGGGGTAATTTGCTGTGTGGGGAATGCTGTAAACGGTCATGTGTCTGTTTGTGATGTCAGCTCTCATCTTCCCTCAGCATTCCCTCCTAAATGCTGTCAGTATGAATGGCTTTGCGGCTGGCTGGCATATGTGCTGGAATGGCTCGGTATCGAAAGCCGCACTCGTCTGTAGCCTGTTTTGGAAAATTAATGGAATGAGGCTGTGTGCTTTTTATTTTTTGTTTTAATTGTCTTTTACGGCAACAGAAAGGTGAGAAATTTACAAAAATACACAAACATATCAAAACAATCACATGGAAATCGATAAATAATGTATATATAAAAAAGGATCTCCAGCCAATCAAGGAAGATGACCATTTTTGTATCTTATCTAAGCCAAGATATTTAAGAAAAGTGTCCCAGAGTATATGGCTTGTCCCTTACAGAGGAGAAAGCTTCATTAGAAATAAGTCCTACTGCGATTCCCATCCGCTGTGCCACTGAAGGGCTTTTATCAGACACCCATAGCAATAGAGTGCAGAGGCTGTGTTTGAAGGCTAGTCCGTTGGAATGTCCTCATATGCATGACTACACTCTGCACTGAAGTTGATGCTGCAATTTGTAGAGCACAATGTTCTTAGGCTGGGGTGGACCTGCTGTACCCTCAGGGAGAACCTGCACGCTCTGAAGTTCGAGCTGTAACTTTGCGATCCCCTGGGTGAGTCATAAAAGCTTTGGGTGCCGCGCCTCCGTGCCAGATGTTCTTAAAAAAGAACGTGCTTAAAAATATAAGGAGAGGTTTCTGCAGAAGTGGAAAGTTCAGGTTCAAGGAAGTACAAATGCAGACCAAGATTGTTGAAGGTTGTTTTAAGCAACCAGTTCAGTATAAACGGTCAGATTCACAGTAACTCAAGTGGTTGTTTGAGGGAAAATCTTGGTATGGATCTGTGTTTCTGGACATGGAATATCAATCTCCAGCTTTCTGTCCTGATTCATTTAGTTGTGGATTCTCAGCCTGTGTCTGTTTCATCTCTGAAAACAGGTCACCAATAGCTTGTATCACACCTTTGTTGTAATTCCCAGACCACAAGATGCTGGAGGCACTGGGAACTGCTCACTTGGCTCTAGTGCAGGTACTGCCCCAACAAAGAGAGCAGAGTGGTGACGTGGGAATGTCGGCCGTACAGGATTGCCTGGGTAAGGACACAGCTTGTTCTGTTTGACAGCTGTGTGTTCCTGTCCAGCTTGTTAGCAGAGGTATTATTAATCTCCACATAATGTTAAAGGGAACTTGCTGTATCCCATAATGCACCTGAGCCAGCCTGTAGTCGCTGTAATGGGACATTTTTCCCTGCAGGTTTACGTTAGGCCACTGCAGGATCATTTCACTTAGTCACATAGCTGTTCATTTAGCAGAATCTAATCCCTTTTCCCCTGTCTGCACAGAGAGGAACATCCTGAGGGAAGGTTATGTGTCCTTAACGTTCAGCTAAATCTCCTGTCTACCCAATTCTATCTTGGATCATAAACTTTTCTGTCAGATTAGTCTTACTTAATGTTGGCTCGCATCTGTTTTTTTTTTTCATTTAAATGTTTTTAATTGCCTGAGGCGAATTAATGTCTATTCGTCATCTGAGGATTGTGGTGGTTCCCAGAATGAATCCTGGGCAGCAAGGCTGGGGACGCCCCGGGTAAGGTGTCAGTCCAGCGCAAGGCACCACCACTCAGCTCCTGTTTAGTCCGAAGTCCATGTCCACAGTCTTCAGATTTAGACACAATTTATAGTAGTTTCATAGAGTTATAAATCTGTGGCAAAAAATAAGTGGTAAGAAGATGTTTGGATAGATGGATTAAATTATGCGTAGTGATACATGAAATGACTTATTTGCCATTTGTGCAAATACGATGGACTGTTTCTCTTTGCATTTCCTGTCCTTCCCTCCTTTGAGACACACACACCCCTTGGGATCAGTCATGGAAATAGGGCCCTTTCATTTTTTGGAGGTGGGGGGGGGGGGGATTAAGCACCTTGCTCAAAGGTCCAATAGAGATATAACTTCTGGCGAGCGTGGGGCTCAAACCGGTGACCTTCCAATCACATCACGCAGCCTTACCCACTGAACCGCACCCTGCCCCTTATATATGGACTTGTGTAAATATTTTCAGCCATTTAACAATTATAAATATAATGGATGTAGTCAGCGTTGGTTTTGACAGCAAATTTTTATTTAGTTTTAGTCATAGTCTTTTGATTAAAATGTAATTTACTTTCAATCATAATTTAGTCATCTAAATTATTTTATTTTTAGTCTAGTTTTAGTTGACTAAATATCAAGTTTACGGTCGACTAAAACTACAGCTGATTTAGTCGACTAAAATTAAAAGTGCAAAGTGTAATGTTTAAAGTTTCCCTCTGATTTCTGAAAGTCATTATGTTCACCAAGATGAAATGAAATGCCAGTGTTAATGAATGATATTAAGGTCTGACTGTGCAGTACACAAATACACAGATTTCACTGATTTGAAACAGAAACGTGTTTATTTACCCGGTGACTGAGTACTGTCAAATCAGCAGTATCATTACATGTCATTAGTGGTGTTATACTGCATATAAACAGAATTAAATCCCCTCAAAGAATAAGTGCATAGGCTGTAATGCCACCAGACTTGCTCTCTCTGAATATTAAAATAATAATATAAATATTTGTAATATTTTTATTTGTTATTGTTCGCTGTTAAATGTTTCACCTGAATTTCTCAAATATGTTCAAAGAAAAAGACCAATAATGGTATCAGGGGTTTATACCCATTATCAAGAAAAAAAAAATTCCAAACATTGAAACCATTCAATTTTAACATTTTCAGCATCAAAATAATTACCCCAAGGCTGCAATTTTGTTAGTGTATAGAGCCAAAAATCAACTCTCCTCTCTTTCAGGTGATTTCATGTTCGTTGAAGTTTTCACTTGTATAAAGCATGAAGGGGTCACCGACCTTTTTGAAACTGAGAGCCACTTCATGGATACTGAGCCATACTAAGGGTTACTAGATCGATACACTCTTCTTAAACCATGTATAATACACGTTTTAAATGTTTTTTTAGATATTGACATTTCCAAATCTATATAAATGCAAATGTGATTAAAGAAGAATAGCAACGGGATAAAATTCAATTTTAGACGCTGCTCAATGGGAGTTGTGCTATTTTTAGGTCCGCGGGCGACTCATGTGGTGCTTGGGGGCATCCTGGTGCCCGTGAGCGCCATGTTGGTGACCCCTGGTATGAAGTAATGTTATTTGTTATATTAATAATCTCAGGTGGAACAACAAAATGTACGTTTTCAGGGTTGCCAAATCTCAAGCATCTGGCATGACACTCATGCTTTCAGGCTTAAGCAGGAAATCTTACGGCAAATCTATATTATACCATTATAAACCTAAAGTTAGCTACGTCAAAAGTGTATTTACACGGTTAAATACAAAGCAGACTATTTACAGGGTAAGAACTGTTACATATGTGTGCAGACATCTCGAACTGAAATTCTTACTTCAGCCAGCTGGCCGAAGTTGGCAACCCCGCGTTTTATTTGGAATAAAAAGTAAAATGCGCTGTTTTCGCCTGAAACGGCTCGTCATTCCGTTTGCGTTGTTACTCCGATAAATAATATGACCGCCCATATCCTAATCTAATAGAGATCGAAGTAATAAGCTTGTATGTAGTTATATTAAAACGAAACTTTAATTTTATTACCGGTGTGGGATTATGGAAACCAATATATGAACACATATGTATGACATAAAAACGACTGTATTACGGTTTTACGGCTAAAGTTAAGCACTTTATTTAAACATGCACAATTTTCACATTTAATTTTCTCTTATTTTGAAATGCAGCCCTACTTTTAAAATGTCCTTTTAAAACTAGTAAATGAGAAAACATACATATCGGCAGTGATACATATATGTTCAGCTGTATGTGTCACGTGATAATAAATATTGTTAAGAAGTTTTTGGATTGTACTGAATTAATTTGATTTGACAGTCAGGTATTGATTACACGCAATGTTGATACAACCAATAGGCCTCTTTAAATTTTAGTTGAGTACCCCTGAAAATAAAGGTCGTTGACGATAACTTTGACGAAAATTCTTCGTTAACGAAATTAACGAAAAACTGGATGTAATGATATCTCCTATGACTTAAACGACAGGGGAGATTAACATTTACAAACATGATGTTACATGCTCTTTATTAGAGTTTTGAAAATGCGGTCAGCCGTGGAGGTCATTTTTCATGCTTGTCAGGATTTCTTCTAACAATAATAATTTTACGGCTGGTACAGTGGAGCAGTGCTGGCCCGTGCAGCCTAACCCCCCCCATCGTGGCAGTGGCTTGGTTGCCATCCTCAGCTCTGCTTGTGTGCTGTTTGCATTCTCTGGGTGTGAGCTGGTTTTCTCTTGCAGTCCAGAGACATATGCACTCGGGGAATTGGCATCTCTGAACTGCCCATAGTGTACGATTTTGTGTCCCTGTCCTTGTTATCTTTTGGATAGACTCTTGTACTGGATTAACAACGGAGATGGATGACGACAACATTGGCAACCTCAGGAGGAGGGTAGGTGTCATGGTGGTGCGGTTGCTAGCACCATTACCTAACGCCTATGGGGCCTGTGTTCAGGTCTCAATCACAGTACCATGTGAGGAGTTTGTGTTGTCATGGGATTTCCTCCGGGTGCTCTGGTTCCACCCCAATAGTCCAAAAACATGGTGAGGATAATTGCAGTCATCAAAGTGTGTGTGTGTGTGTGTGTATACTGGGTTGTTCCCTGCCTTGTACCCTTAGCATCCAGGATAAGCACCCGACCCCCTGTGACACTGAATGGGGCAAAGTGGCTTCAGAAAATAGATGGAATAATAATGACATTTGTAGGGATAACAGTTTGCAATAAATTACTACGAAAGGATGAAGTTGGTTAAAACATCATCTTGTAGATGGCTTCATATTTCAATGAACTCCTGAAAGTGACATGTCCGTGCCACACAGAAGACTGCATTTCCCAGAGCTGTAGGCCTGAGCTTGGGGTGGCGGTGTAGGAACAGGCCGGAGCCAGCTGTAGGAACGCCAGACACTGAGAAGATATCTCAGCTTTCGGAAGCCGTACGTACTAAAGTAGCATGAGGACCATTCAAATGTTAGACAACGGTAACATGGGATCTGAAGTGCTGAGCTGTGATCTGTAGGTTTTAAGGCTATGGAAGCGAACACAGGACAAGAGCGTCACCAGCAAGCCGATGCCTGACCACTAGATTCTCTTCAAGTGATTATTTGGCAAATAGTCCAGAGGATATATGCATTATGATGGGCATTTGTGTTGGCATTGGCATATAGTGGGGTAAGATCATACCCAATAATGGATTAAAAAAATACACGTCCGCCCCCAGTATACCGCTTCAGCCATGTTATAATGGTAACGATAAGGTCTTAAGCTATTTCCTGCGAATACAAGCAGTAACCTACGCTATTCTCCATTTTTGTGTTTTCACAGAAACCATGGGAAACTTTTCAGGATTCCCTAAGGATTATTGTCTAAAATAAGGCAAGAAGGAGGCTGGTGGTACTTCAGAGCCAGCATGAAATAACCATTTCCATAATAATTCGGACTATAAACTGCAATCTTGGTCGAAATACAAATAAGTGGAACTATTTACATCATTAGCTATCGCTGCTGAAGTCTTTGTATTACAAATGGGAGTAAATGAAGAATTGTTTCACGAATTGCCTTTCATAGCTAATGTAGTTAGACGAAGCCCAAATTAAGAATGATCAACCTGAAACATTAAAACGCTTCGCCACCAGATGGCGACATCGATCAGAAGTTTGCATGAAAAGAACCGCCAAGCTTCTGCCTTCAGTTACCATTTTATGACTAGTTAACCCTCCTTTAGTCTCCAGTCTAACCGTTAGGGCTCCAGTATCCAGGATCAGTTTTTAAAAAGCTTAATGTACTGAATGCTGAATGTTTTTTTTTAACACATTTTATTTTATACATTTTTAAACAAAACATCAGGTTTTCATATTCAGTTGAAAATGGTACTAGACTGCAGAATATTTGTTCGAATATCAAAACTGTAACTCAGTTTATACAGAAATCTGACCACCCATACAAATTGACCTTTTATAGTCTAAAAAAATTACTTGTCAAATGAGTACTATATATATGGGATCTATATATATATATATATAGATACAAATTCACATTAAATCATCCACTACAGATTATATATACAATGCAAAGAGATCAGGAAACCCCATCTTTCCAGTATGTGGAAGAACTGCAAATTACTGGATATAAGGAAAGCAGTTTCATGATACTTTTACTTTTTGTTGCCTCGACATTCATGGTCCGTGGGGACAGAAATCGCCACATAGGCTTCTCGTGTGGCGTTTGCCCCACAGTTATCCTGTCAATTGCTTTAAACACCAGAAGGACTTCCCACCTCCTCTGTCACCATCCGCATGTACATCACGCATACTGACACGCTGACTTAAAGCGCAACAACCTTCTGGCTAATGGGGCCTATTCGCTCAGTAAATTGTAGCAAAACACTTTAAATAGTCAACCATGATCAGCTCCCTGCTAAAAAAAATAAGTAACAGTGTCAAATAGAGGTGTCATGTAACGGGAAAATGTCAAACACTACAAATTGGATTAAGCATCTCTGCCTTTAGGACATGTTTACATTTAATCTTACATTTATAGGCAAGCTTCAAGAAAAATCATTCTGTCCCTGTACAATCTATATATTCACCATGTGTATCTGTAGTTCACGTTCTGATCACATTTAGGATGTATTAACTTCAGTGGTATTGGTACACATTGCTTGGTTTGCCGAAGGTTACAGTGGCGTTGCGTTGAAATGTATCTCACTGCCTCTCTGACAGTCACGACTTTGGGCACGTGAGCAGGGACAATTATGTAAATGCATTCCCCTCGAAGGATTTTGCTCCCCTTTTCAGTACGCCCTATGTCCCCCCCTGCCATCTCCCCGGGATTCCAGCAGAAAGCACCCACTGTCGTTTGGTGTTTGTGCCGTGATCTTCACTGGGACGAGACAGGAAGAGTTGCACGGTACACTGGCAGTCTGGCCACGTACCTGATTACCGCCATGAGTCCCTTTTTCAGGCTGCTTCTCCAGTGGTGGCTGTGATGTTGGCCAGCAGCCGTAGAGAATAAATGGGGACAGATTCTCTCTGTTTAGGATCAGAGCGCCAGCAGGTTGAATCGAAGCTGACAGTGAGGCCTGCCCCCCCCCACCCCCCCATGAGGCCGCGTGCCCTCTGTGAGGACTGCTCGACCCAGGGGCTTTGGAGTCGCAGGCTCTCCCCTCATCTTCCTCAAGCCTCCTGGACCCTCGGCTTTGATTTTGCCGTGACATTTCACTGAAGAGAGCGACCTGCGATTATACCTGACTCTCTGGGCCCGAGCTGGCAGCTGTATGTTTGGAAGGTGTGTCATTGAAGAAGGTCGTATTATACAGGAGTTAAAAAAAAAAGCCAGTTTGTTTGTTTTGGAGTGGGGAGGGGAGGTGGGGGGGGGGCTGGTTGTTTGCTTCCCAATAATTGGAATTGATTATATTAAATGCATAAGTTGGAGGATGTCTTGGGTGTTTGTGTTAGAGTCTAATGGTCTAATGGGATAATTTTTTTCCTGTTTACATTGCTATAGTTTGTTAAACCCCCCCCCCCCAAAAAAAAACATTGTTTTAATGCAAGCTACCCAATCCAGTACCCTGCTGAAAACACACAAAGCTCCAGGGTGACTGTAACGGGCCACTCGACAGCACTGATCCCAATCTATCACATACAGATACCTTTCCGTAAATCAGAATCCATCCATCTGTCTTCTGTACCCGCTTGTTGCCGTCTGTTTGGGATAAGGGCATAAGGAAGGGAATAACCCAGGACCGAGAGCCGACCCGTCACAGGGCACACACTCACACGGGCGATCTTTAAAAAGCAGATTAGTATGCTTTTGGACTGTATAGGGAAACTGGAAGAACATGCAAAGACCACACACACAGTCCGGTGCCAACACTCACATCCTGCTCCCAGAGGTTTGACGCCATAGTGATAATCACTGCACCACCATGCCCCGTATTTCTGAATCTCAAATGAAATAAAACCCTAACCCTAAATTCACGAGCGATGCTCAGGCATGCCATCATCCCAGCAGATACAGGTATGTGACATCTTCCAAAACACTTACACTGTATGTTACTCTGTATCCAGTAATATACCATGAATCATCATGGAAACACAACCCGGAACTGGAAAATGTATTAATAATCTTACATTCCATATTTTTTCGAGCGATCTGGAGTCTTTGGGTTTCATGTTCAGTAGGATGCGGGCGGCATTGTGTCTGCTACACACAGACGCAGATTAATGCATCGGCCGTATCCCAAGGCCCAGCAAGCCTTCGGAAAAAAATGTTATTTAAATCTGAAACTCCTGAATGTCCATGCTGATGTCTGCCTAGGGCCTTCAGATAAAAGAATTCGCTGTCCGCTCCCACAAAGAAATAATGATTAGATGATACTATCGATGAGTTTGTGCACAGGAGTTAACAGACTGCGGAATGTGGGATGGTGTGTCAGTTATGATATGCATACAGTATTTACCCCAGTGCTGCTGCAGTTAGCCAGGATGTAGGGGATGTGAATAAGCAGAAGAAATCACACGCTTGACCCAGGTTTTAAGCTCCCCTCGCGTGACTAAAGCATGCTGGGACTGAGCGTGTGGGGTGGGATGGTATTCGGGCCCATAAGAGCCCTGTGTGAGAGCATCTGCTCGGGGGCCAGTGGCAAAAAAGTGTTCCGTGAAAGGAAAAGCCTGCAGGAAGTGAGGCAAAGGGGGTGACTATAGACCAGATGGCTCTGAAAAGAACTGTGGGCTCTAAACATGAGGAACAAGAACTAACTATAGTACGCAGGGTACTTAATGCTAAAAGGGAGATCCGACTGAGAGGACTGCATTCAATAGGGAGCAAGTGGCTTTTCTGTTTCGGTGAATCCTGTCAGGATGGCATTTAGCGCCGAGGTTTGCCCTCATGGTTTAAACATCCATCCATCCATCCATCCATCCATCCATCATCCATCCATCCATGTTCTATACCGATTTGGGGGGCTACACATGAATCTGACAGTCTTTTCAAAAGCTAAAATAAACAAATTGGTGATTAGCATATGAACTTTTGGAGCTCCTTTAATAATATGTACACACACACACACACACACACACACTCTATTCTTTTGATGGGTTCCAAACAAAAGACCTGTCACACCCAGACATGTTAAGGTCACTGCCTTGTGGAGCCAGTCTCTCGTATTCAAACATCCCGTTGCCTAATAGGGGACACACACACCATGGCAGTGGCACAGCTGTATAAAGTGGTTTCCTGGAAGCTCAGCTATGCTCTTCCACGAAAGCGCCGCGGCCCCCCTGCATCTACTGGCCTCCCTGCTTGCAGGAGTAGGTGGTCTCCTCCGGTCAATGTCTATTCCTCACGTTGCGAATTCAGCCAGAAGGTCCTGCTGTGCCAAATGATTTACCCCCCTGGATAATAGCTTCTCTGGTAGCTTTTCCTAGAATCCTGGAGGTCAGAGGAATGGTCTAACCGAGAATGATAAAAGTTATATATCTGACTATGGTTTTTTGGAAACATTTGCATGGCAACCGCATGGTTCAAATCATGCGAGTTGCTAACCCCTGGGTGGCAGCATCGCAGTGTATTCCTTCAATAAGTCACCAACTGTCATGTTGTTTGTTGACTTGTGTGATGGCTCCAGCCACACAGTAAGACCTTTAGTTCAGTAGTTGTATGTGTTTTCTAATTAAATTGTGTTACAGTAATTCATAGGTTTAGTTGTTTTGTCTTTGGTGTTAGGTGTAGT
>JAODJX010000097.1:10377159-10387327 GCA_026776945.1 Isichthys henryi
CCCCCCCCCCCCCCCCCCCCCCCCCCCCCCCCCCCCCCCCCCCCCCCCCCCCCCCCCCCCCCCCCCCCCACCAGTGAACAATAGTGGTTGACATACAGTTAATGCTGAACATTTCTCATCTCTCGTGTTTTTTACATTTTCTAAACATATTCTGAAAATCATAACGTGACCATCCCCCCCTGCCCCCCACCAGTGTAAGGTTCACCCCCCACTTTAAAGACACTCATAAGGAAGCAAGATTCCCGCCAAACGGGGATCCCAGTGTTCGCGAGCGGGTGGATGCTAGGTGACAGGCGGCAACGCCGACCCGCCGGTTTTCTTTCCCTTGTCCTCCAGTCCCTTTGATGTGAAGAACTCAAGCTGGCTTCCTGCAATACATGGCGGAGGGGAGGGTGTGTGTCTCTGTCGACAGGTGAGCGGGGCACAGTACCAGAAGCATCACGTGACAGGACATGCGCTTTGAAGAAAGAACAGTACATCGCCATTTTATGAATATTAACTGCCCACCGCAGTGCTCAATAAACAATTTGTTGAAAGTCAGAAACAGCTGGAGTATAAACATCGCTTTGCTATAAAAGTTATATAAAGAGGAAATCGGAAAAAATAGGATGGGCCTTAGAATGAGGGCGGAGTCCACTTGATGCTTGGCCAATGACAGATGGGGACTCATTTTATAAACAACAGTCGTAGTTTAAAGAGAACCCGAACTGGGAAGCAGGTTAACGTCACCGTGTCTGTACGGCAATTGTGTGCAATGTTCGCACTGGTGCCGATAAAAATAAAGCGGAATAAAAAATAAATTGCTGTCCTTTAGCTTCAGGGCATTTATTTATTACTTTGTGGAGGTGGAAGAGAAGCACAAATTACGTTTAAATCCCCCCCTGATGCCTCACCACTCCCAGTAACATCAGAGCAGAATGGGGAGACATAAACAAATGGCAAAACATCTGTATCTCATGCACGGCCAGCAGGGAGATGCTGGTGGACGGACGGACGGACGGACGGCCACGGGGACTCATGAAGTCCTCGTTAGTGCTAAATGACGACACAGAGGAGAGCAGGGATGTGTGGAACAGCCACGCGGGACCAGCTCCTGACAGGATGAGAGCATCCTGCTCGCGGTATCAAAGGAATAGGCTCTGGATAAGCAGAGACTGGCTCTTTTCGGCCTCTGCAGTCTGCTCCTCCGCAGCAGGAGAAAATTTGAATTATTCTCTTAGTTCTGTCTCAATAGATGTATTTTTTTTTTTTTTCAACACCACATGTTCTGAAACAAACGGAGTTAAACTAGTGCCTTCTAAAGACATGGGAATGTGTTTATGTATGAAAGGACAAACGAATGCATGCATGGAGAAGCTCTGATATGTTTCCAGTGACCTTCCAGTGTCGTCTATGTGGACTGAGCTATGCACATGCTGTGAAGTGGTGCATCGTCACGGTAACGCGCCATATTGTATTATCCCATATGCCATTTTTTCTGGGTGTGTGTATGTGTGCATATATTTCTGGAGTGCGAAAGGAAATCACAAGCGCGTGCAGACCGACGAAGCAGGAGAGGCATGGGGGGTGGAGGGAATCCACACCCCCAGGGCATAATATCGAGGGTCCAGGTGGATACCAGTGAATCTCTAAGGAGGGTAATCCTATTAACACACTCACAGATCTGAGACAACACGGATGACGACTTGGCAGTTACATTTACAAGTGAAGGTGCCTCGGCACAGAGCAGGAAAAGGCCCTTGAAAGCGGTTGGCATTTTTTTATACACTATTTCCAGACAATTTCCAGACTCTCCTCTATGCCTAGCTAAGCCCTACACACTCCCACCTAGTCTGGCCCCTTTGCAGACGGGCACCAGAAAGACGCCCGTAGGCTTTAAAACAAATCAGCAGTGTTGGTCAAGGACGGCCACATGGGGGTGCAGCAAGACCCGGTTCCCTAGTCACACGGCAGAGCTGGACAGCTGCACCCAGCCGGACTCAGTGTAGGCCCCGGTCACATGCCAGTACACCAGGCCCATCAGCTTGGTCCAGGCCCTCCGCACGTCCGGGGTGAAGGACTCGGGGCAGTCCTCAGACAGAATCTCCAGAATCACGCCACTGAGGATCTGGCCAGGAGGAAGGATCGGCAGAAATCGGTAAGTACACATATTTTAAGTGGGGGGTGTTTTCGTCCAGTCATTTTTTTTTTACCCCCAGCTGATTATTCATATAGTAGCATGTCTGAAGGAAAGGAGTTAACTGACACAAAGATGAGGGGCACGTACAAAAAAAGTGACAGACAAACCTCCCCAAAGGCAGGAGGTGATGGTGCTTGGTTTATCAGTTAAATGAAACATCTCTCCACTGATTAACCTTTACAGATTGTTAGTGTTCTGTTTTCTTTAAATTAGTCATTTTGAAGATAAAATGCACTGAAATCCTTTCCTGGGGACACCTTTCCTGGGCGCCGTCTGGGAGGGGCTCTCGGCACCCCCAGTATCATGACTAGGAAAAGCAGATGGATAGATGGATGGAAGCAAAGAGTCCGCAGCTAAAGAGTTTAAATTTCACTTACGTTTTTGCACATATTTTGAGGAAGGCAAATATATAAGGCAAATGTATACTGGACATATATATAGGGAATTAGCTTCTGATGTGATTACAGTGCTGCTGAAAAACACTTGACTAGCTTAAGCTGGTTGACCAAATTTTGATAGTTGACCAGCTTAAGGTATGTTTTTACACGATGGTTCAGCTGGTCATGCCATCAATGAGCAGGAAGAGCTCGGATATGATCATCTTAGACAAGATAAAACCAGCTAAAACCAGCTAAAACCAGCTACCAGCATAAGCTGGTTTTCTGCAGGTTTTTCAGCAGGGACCCTTCCGCTCTCGGCGGCGAACTCCTCAAATGAACATGGCCACCCACACCCCCTCACCTTGAAGTACATGGGCTCCACCTTGTGCTTTATGGCGTGTGCCTTGCCCACCAGGTTGAGGATGGAGGCCACCTTGTCTGGATCGTGGAGGTTCTCCACCACGGTGTTGAGGGCATTCATGACTCGCTGGGCGTGCTTCCGGAGCTGAGTGCTCCGCTCCATCTCCTCCATGTCCTCCATGTCCTGGAACTGGCTGAAGTACTGCTTGGCTGAGGGGAAGTTCACAAAAAACCTGCCAGGAGGAGAAGCCCGGGAAGATTAGCTTTTCCCGCCTGGTTTGGATTAATGGCTCGCTTCAAGAAGACCTGAGCACCCGTAAAGCTCAGCACGTCTGCCAGGATCTTCTCCCGATCGTCAAAGGACTAAAAAAAAAAAATTACATGAAAGAAACACCGAATATCTGCATATTTGGAAGCATATTTGATAGAAATAACACATATTTTAAAGTTTTTTTCCCCATTTTCTGTCTGGTACAAGACATTTATTGCAGACTCCCTACACACTGCTTTCATTTCACAAATTTATTCAGTGTCTAAATTTGATTAGCTACTGCTTCTAAAAAATGTTTCCAAACACGTACCAGCTTCGCTCCATACTTTGAAAAGCTCTTTGATTTTGAAAAGCTTCCACAGCTCTTCGTCCTCAAAGATTTACTACCTGTCCAACAGGCTGCACCAACAGACTGATTTCACATCAAACACAATTACTGTGCATGCAACTAATTCATTCTATGCAGCGAAATTAATCCGAGTGTACACAGTGAAGTGTACAATTCTTTGTTTTAGTGATTTTGGTTAAAGCCTTTTGTGTTTTGATCTGAGGGATGACAGATTTTGGTTCCTTAAAGGGTCTAAATGAACTGAAAGCTTTAAAACGAAGAAAATGTGAATGCAGGAGTCTAAATGCCTTCGCCGGCCACCCATGTTCACATAGCCAGCGATCAGCAAACAGCTTGCAGAAAAATCCCTCAAGTGAGGGGTGAGTGGAAGAAATTTCTCGAAGTCCGATGTTTAAGTGTTTGACAAACTTTATTATCCGATGAGCTCAAAGGGAGCAGACACTCAGCAATCATGCGTCTCGTGTTCTGCTCCCAGAACAACAAGTGCATACATCTCTTAAAGCCAAAAATGCAGTTCAAATAAAAGGATCAGGTGTCTGTAGACACCAGGCACTTCTGCTTATTGAGGCTTGCTTATCGGCACAGAACAGGGCAACCTGAACAGAATTTTCCTTTGCGGTTTCATACTGAGTAGAGTTAAATTTATCCAATTACCCAATTACCCAATTACTTTTATCTCACTTCCAGGTCATGCTGACCCAGGCCTTGCTGAGCAGCTTTATTGTGGCAAACGTTAGTTCCTTCATAGAAAATAGAAATCCCTTTACTTACAGTAAGCAAGCTTGCATTAGTACATTGTGCTTGATATATCAGACTGATTCAAGTGAGGTTATATTGTTTCAATTATTATAGGTAAATCAACAGCACCATTATAAGTTCTATTATTAATTACTGATTAGATATGTATATATATTTGCATAATCATGAATTTTCTATCACAGGTGCCACAACTACGAGTAACAACGTGTGCAATAAAGATGCAGAATCCTACTCTATACTCCCTCCTCCCCTCCGCCGTTTCAGGCAGGGTGCACGTGTGCGCACCGTATGCAAAGCGACGTGGTGCCGGTGGGAGCCAAATCACTCAGCTGGCTCGTGGGTAATCGGAAATGTACCGAGTGATAGTGTCCGGAAGACCCCGTGCTGGTGCTGGTTCATGTCCGCCCTGCTGCTGAATAGGGGCCATTTCAGGCCTTGGAAGGTTCACGTTCTACCTGTAGCTGCTGTTTCTCTCTCTCTCTCTCTCTCTCTCTCTGCCAGACCTGTCTGCTTTCTCATAGTGTTACTGAACAGCACAGCCAGGCCGGCCCTCACCCTCCTTAAACATTCTTGCTTGTGAAGACGACCTCACCTCTACATCTGGAATTCATCTCTTGATAAGCATTCCTGGCCCCCATACCAATTGCAGTAGCCTCCCCCATTCCGGTGCATTGGACCCCCCCCACCACCCCCATAATCTGTGTTACTGCTGACCCAGTTTCATCTAAGCACTCCCCTGCACAATCATGGCTGACTGCCGATGTTATTTATTCATTCAGCCGGCCCTCAGCTAGAGCTGCGAGATGGATGACCCATGACAGGTTCCTGGGGGGGGAGAGGCGGGGGGGCAGCAGAGCCCCAGCAGAGTTTCCAGACGTCCAGCTCCGCCCTCCATTACATCAGTAAAAGAGGAGCCAAACACGCGTGTGGAGAGCCTCATCCCAAAACATACATTTCTGCAACGTTTCCAAACCATGGTGCCTTGTGACACATACAAATGTATTACGACGTTCAGCTATCCTGCCATTTTATTCCAAAGCGAAATCTCTCTCTGCTTTCTGTCCTAACTAGGAAAACCCATACTTTGTCATATCATTAAGAACCGGGGGCAGTTATCGCCCCCCACAATCTAACTTTCCTCGTCCGCTGAATCTTGTTCAGCATCAGAGGATAAAGCAGGAGAAGCGCCTTAGAGAGGCGCTACTCTCCAACACGGCCGGTCCATGCATATAAATGACTTCATTAGCACAAAGCAATCGGAGGCTCGTTAACCTGCTCTGGTTAATTACGATGTGGATGATGTACGTATGGGTCGGAACTGGCCCATACGCTCTTGTGGCTTGTCGATAATGACCTGGTCGCTCCCCTCCCATGGGTGGCCATTGAGGTGAGCTGTGCGTGGATATGTTTTATAAATAGTCACCCCCCCACTCTTTTGAGTGTGAGGCCCTATTAAATGGTGGTGATGTATCTGCGCTTGTCTCTTTTATGGTGGAAGACCCAGTTCGGCTTAATACTCTGACCTACTCTAAGTAACCATCGGCATGAGCAGCAGAGGGGCTCAGACCCGGTCCGATAGACCCGCAGCGATGCCAGCCTTGCCCATTAATCCAGGCCAACAGTTCATGATATCCGTCTTAAACATTTCCTCCATTTCACCCTAAGGTAAACATGCTTGATGGATGCAGACATTCCCGGAGGCAGACCCATGCAATTCCCCGGGGGTGGGGATGGGGGGGTGTACTGGGGGCCTGTGGAGAGGGCCTTCATCAGCTGACTCCGATCTCAAGGTGGGAGGCAACAGGTCTCCCTTATATAACGCAGATGCGTTCCCTGTCCCGTGGGGGGGGGGGGTTTTAAGCCTCCCCCGCCAGAGAGGTGCGAGGTGGAGTGAAGCCCTCTGGACGAGTCCCAGTTAGAGCCCCCTAAGCAGCCCAGGTCTAGGCTCTCCAGGCGATGCTATGCAACTCACAGATTTCATAAATACATCACTTCTATTTACAGTCCATGGAAAACGGATTCAAACTGCCTTTTATACCCTGTGCCTGGTGGCTCAGTGTGATATGGTCGCACTAATTTGAGCGGGTCCTTCCCTCACAGCGTGCAACTTCAGCTTATACGAGGTGTTTTTTTTTCTTTTTTTAAAAAAAGTTTCACACGCGGTAAGAGAAGGCTTTGTTCACGGCGCTCCTTTAAGAATGGCCCTTATTTTTCGCCAGCTGCATGAGTCACGCTCTCTCCACGCATTCGCAGCTCTTTGTTACGCCTGAAACCTGGGCGTGAACAGGTTATGTGTAACACTAGACTTAAAAATGCAACCCAATATATATATAAAGAATAATATGCCCCTGCGATGGGCTGGCCCCCCATCCAGGGTTGTTCCCTGCCTCGTGCCCATTGCTTCCGGGATAGGCTCCGGACTCCCCGCGACCCAGTAAGGATAAGCGGTTTGGACAATGGATGGATGGATGGAATAATATGCCCAGCCCAGCTGTCATGTCGTGCCTGCCTGCCCCTCCCATTGGCGCTAACAAGCCAATGCCTGTTGCTTGTTTTGTCTTACCTCTCGTTTCAGCCCTCATGTGGATCACTCCGGCTGCCTCTCGTTTGCTGCTTTGTCAGTCCTGCATTAAAGTGCTTCCCAGTGCTGTCATTAACATCATCCCTTGCCTGTGCTCCTATTCTTTCCCCAAGCTAATCTTCCCATTTGACCCCCCATAGTCTGCCTTGTTTTTGTCCTGCCCTGCCTACTTTGAATTTTATTCACCCTGATGCTTGCCCATCACTTCCTTGCCTTCTGAATGTGACAACAGTAGTCTGTTCATACACTTGCCATAGATCTTAATTATACTCCATAAGCCTCTTGGGAATCAGAAGACCTTTAGCTGCAACGTAGCTTATAAGGTCCCCAGCCAGCCGGCCAAGCAGTCAGATTTGGTGACTCCAGTTTTCATTTGACGGCTTCACTTTACCTCCTTAGGGTCTGAGACTCCCACACAAGACAAGTCAAGCAATGATTAGCGGTTACCTGAACAGTCAGGGGGCACATTGTGAAATTCAAACTATGACCAGAATAGACCATGTTGCGGACACCATCATTACTGCTGTATTCCTGCAGCGTGACACACATTCAAGGACATTTCACAGATCTCATCTTCAACCCTAATACTCAAAGTCAATGCACAAACTGACACCTTCGGCTGGTATATCAGTTCTGCTGGCCATGTGGTCTGTATAAAACCGCAAATATACTGCTGCCTTCTCTTACATAAAACCATTACCATTTTCATCAGTTTCTGTACAAAATATCGCTTAACAACACTTATGACACATAATAGCGCTAATGATAGTTTCTTTTTCATAACAGCGATAATAGCAATTTCTAGGTGTACTGATTTAATCCGCGTTATATAATTTCTGCCAATTTTTAATGCAAAATAAATCCACTAATCTCGCCTCAGGCCCGGGAGACCGAAGTCAGAAAGAGGGTTTTACGTCAACAAACGTTGCATGCCTTTCCTCTCGGCTTTTATCCAGCGGCTTGGGAATAAATAGTCACTCGGAATTATCGGTAAAGGCACTTTATTTCAGCCCGCTAATTGCACCGAGAAGTGCCGCTGCCTTTCTTCCTCCCTAAAGACGCGAGTGTGTAACAGGCTTCAGATATGCCACTTGCTCTCCCCATTTCCATCTTCTAAGGCACTTCAAGGCTGCACTGTACGATCCGCCCCCTACAGCTGGCGGGGGTGACAGTGCCATCCACCTCAGGCTGCATTTACAACATATAAAAGATGCGACCAGACGCACCAGCTGCAAAAAACACAGGCCCCTATGTTCCAGTCTCTTACCTCTACACTTTGCACATGAACTTAGTTTCCACAGGGCATCACATGCAGGACACTTCACCCTCTTGGGAAAGATTGTCTAACTATAAGAAGAATATCCCTGTTTGCTGAGCTTAAAAAAAAATCATCTAAACATGTTGGGATGTATACAGAGACCACCCTGTTTAACTAAAAGGTCACCTGCGCGGTTTAGAGGTTTGCGTTTTTTTTTTTTTTGCGATTTAGCGACGCTGCTTCCTTGCGATCTGGATGGTGGTTTGCCGAAAACATCACAAACAACGTCGAAGGCACCGGAGTTAACCAGGCATGCAAAGCCAGGGAAAATTTAAAAATTTCCTGCATATTTCGCTGTCACGCTTGCCATCTACAGCCAGCTCACAAGCCCGGCTCGTTTTTCGCCGTTTCGTGCTCCGCAGGCTGCTCGCCTCCTCCGGCATCCACACAATACCTTAAAGGACAAACGGCAGCGTTTGTATCAGCGCGGAAAACCGTGCATGCTGCCATGAGGTAGTGATCAGACTCCCCTGTAGAAAGACACAAGGAAAGGACATTTAAAAACAAGCGTAAAAAGTACCTGATGAGGATAGCGACTCCCACATCCTCACAGTTCTCGTAGACGCGTGCCCATGTGTCCTGGATCATGCCCGTCTCCGCCTCAGACAGCTGGTCGGCACGCTCCCTCTGCTCCATAGCCCCGTCTCCTCGCACCTCCTCCATCCAAGACAGAGCTTGCCAGCGGCAGCAGCAGCAACAGCGGCTGTGAGGGGAATTAAGAAAGCAGAACCCACGTGGGATGGAGGTGACAGCTGATCGGGAGGGTGAGCCACACTCACCCCTAGGCACCCTTCTCCCCTTAATCTATGCCCTAACCTTCTTCTCTGACTCTGTCCTCTGTCTGTCCTTTATTCCACTGTTGGGCTCAGAATGAGCACTTCTTTTCTGAACTTATGCCTTGTGGTTTTGAGGACCCGACAGAGATAGCAGTGAGAATTCCTGTTTAACAAACCAACCCACTCCTTACTCTCTCTCTCTCTCTCTCTCTCTCTCTCTCTCCTGTTTCTCTCAGATATACACATAGCAGCAGGCTTCAGGGCTGTTCTCAGTAGGATTCAGGCAGATCGACAGGCTGTAGTGGGGGGGGGGATGTCAATGGGTTAAAAACCTCAATGCTTTGTTTAACAGTTTAAAATGTAGTTTCTAATACTGTGGTATTTTTGAAAAGCATACAAAAATACCAATTAATTGATAAGCATTTGTAACACCAAGGAAAACATACAAAAATAACTGAAAACTGATAAAATTAGAAAATTCATGCCACTTTTTCTTTCCATGGTAGTGCCAGTGTAGGTCATTTCCAAAAATATTATAACTTAAATTTCTCATGCTGGTATAAATCTCTGGAGATTTTCTTTGAAAGTGGGAACAGCTTCAATTCATAAAGCCTGTCTCATAGGCAAACAAATGCTGTTCCAATGTTTACAGTTCCTTGTAAAAAGGAAAAAGCCAGCAGGCCGATATTAAACAGCTCTGATCGTGTCAAGCTCTCAGCTGCTTTCTGCGGACCTGTTTAATGTGTTTGACGGCATGACTTATGTCAGCAGAGCTAAAGGTGAGTGCAGTGCTGTCTGTAGCCTTACTACATGTGCAGCTTACAGAATTTTCCAGAAACTGGTGATGGATACATACAGTGATTTCAGTGCAGAAGCAGTCAATCTGGAATTAGGTTAGAAACAACTTGAAGTCAGATTTCTGAATTTCTGTATCACTGAGAAAGAAACCTTTGACCAGACCACCCAGTGTCTTGGGTTGTACTTACACATTCCTCATCTTATTTACTTTGGAAAAAGATAAGCTATAAAGAGATATGTGCTGTATGTGTGTTGAAAGACCAAAGAACTGGTAGTGGATTTTCTCAGGCATGAACGTCCTCCACCCACACCAATCAACTTCCAGGGGATGGACATTCAGATTGTTGACTCCTATAAGTATCTGGGTGTTCATCTGAACAATAAACTGGACTGGACC
>JAODJX010000097.1:10401038-10417888 GCA_026776945.1 Isichthys henryi
TTTTTATTTTTTTTTAAAAAAAAAATTTTTTGGGTAAAATTCCGGTCATTGTTTTTTATTTTATTGCGGGGTTCCCCCCCCCCCCCCCCCCCCCCAAAAACAAAAATAAGAATAATGGTCCGCTGGTGTTTGTGCTCTGTAATTCTGCATTTCTGTTCTAATGGACATATGTTTTAATTTTTATTAACTATATTTTAATTTATCTGGTATCAGGCTCTTATTTATGCTCAACCTTCCCTGTAGTATTGCAGAAGGTATTTTTGTTGTCTGTTTTTGAATTGCTTCATTTATGATGACCCCGACAGGAAATGTCAAAGGCAGTCTACCCACTTCTGTCTAATGCAGCCCCACTGCCAGGAAATTGGTGCAACTCCTGAGATGATTACACAGCGACTTGTGATTCTGTCGTTCAGTTCACATGTTGTGTTTGTGTGTGAAATATAGTATTGATCATTGAACTGTTGCCTGTAAATAATAGTGCCTGACGGTATGTAATGGTGTTTTGATAAACATTTCTCCCGAATGAGTCATGGTGATGAAGAAGCATCACCTGTTAGCCAGCCTGTAATGCTAATTCTGTGTCTAGCTTATAGCTGCCTGTTGCGTCCCATGTGAGGGTGACAGGATGTTGTTTCCCTTCATTCTGTGTATCAGCACCTTCCCCTTCTGCCAAGCCAATGATCTGTCTGCCCCCCCCCCCCCTTTGCAGGTTTAACTCATATCATCACAATGGATTTGCACCAGAAGGAGATCCAGGGATTCTTCAGTTTTCCGGTGGATAATCTACGAGCCTCCCCTTTCCTGCTCCAGTACATCCAGGAGGAGGTACGGTGTAGTACAGCAGTCATTTGGCTTTACTTACTGCTCTCATGCTCTGTCACTCTGCACATGCATGCATGCAGGAAGAATCATCCGGGCATCTGTCTTGCAGATTCCAGATTACCGAAACGCCATTATAGTTGCCAAGTCCCCATCGGCTGCTAAGAGGTAATAACTCTATTTGGCTTTCTGCATTAGACGGCTTCGGTTCTGTGTTTGTGACTCTGTAATGGGAGAGTGGGCATGGTTGCTTGTTTTGTGCATTACATGGCAGAATTTACAGCAGCGTAAGCAACTGGCCAATACAACCCCCCCGATAATCAAATCGTCATGATGAATGGGTGAGAACCTCAATCCCCCCCAATGTGTAATTCGAAGTTACACCCTTGTGTGTAAGACGTTTCCTGGTCAGTAGTTCCTCTTCATAGCTGGCTTATCGGCTAACACCTGGTCTTCTCCCCCCCCCTTCCTTCTGCTCAGGGCCCAGTCCTACGCAGAGAGATTGCGACTTGGTTTGGCTGTGATGCACGGGGAGGCCCAGTGCTCGGAGTCGGACATGGCTGACGGCCGGCATTCCCCGCCCTCTGTCCGCAACACCACAGGGCATCCAGGGCTGGAGCTGCCATGTAAGGAGTCCATCTTGTATCCTGTCCCAGTGTCCCTTAGGTACACCCTGGGCTACCAGTGGCTGCTCCAGTGCTCGTTCCCTCTGGAGACTTCCGCTCAGGAATTTCCTCTGGTTAAACTGCATAGTTCCATTATGGCCTGGTTTTCAACATTATCGTTTACATAATGATTTGACTGGCACGCTCATCACTTACTGAGACCAAATGCTTCTAAAGTGTCTTTTTTGTTTTTTAATAAAAAGACACAACAACCTGTAGAGGAAGCAAAGTGGTGTGACGCGGTGTGATTAAAAACACTCTTAACGGAAGAGTACAATTCAGCTGTTAGCACTGGAATTTCTACCCATTTTGAGTTCATTTTTCCACTGGACGACCAGTACAAACTGCAGTTCGGGGTGAATGAAGGATCTGTCAAGGAAGATGTGGTATTTTTTCAGTTAATTCTCAAAAGGCAAGGGCTTCATAGCTCTAACTGTAATAAGCAGGCTATATTAAGTAAGAAGCTGTACTGAAATTAATGTGACCTACATCGAGTACCATTTTGTAGAGAACACGAAGAATGGAATCTCAATTTCCTTCTTAAAAAAACTGCTGTGATCAAAGGAAATCAAAGCAGTTGACACAGGATTTTTACAAAAATGTACGTGTTTGTCACATGTAGTGTGTGTTACTTGGGGGTGTGGTGATTGTGTCAGTACTATTCTAGAGTTTTGCAGGTGGACCAAAAACAGTGCTGTTTCATTGTTTTATAACAGAACTTAAAAAATCCTCTGGGGGCTGGGGGGGGGGCTCAGCCAAACAATAAATAGAACCTTTGGGTCCCCCTCTCGTTACGTAATGGGCCTTGTATTATCTGGCCTTTGCGTTTTCATGCTGATGATTAAGCTAAGAATTCATCTTCTGTGAATGCAAAGCTCGCTCAGTGTTCTTCCATTGAGGTACGGCTGAACGCACTGCCTCCTGCTGCTGTAAAGCAGAGATGGAGGGGGGGGGGGCCTTCATCGAGTAAGGATGTTGTGCTAAACTTGGTTCCTTTCACTGTCTCTAAGCAAACTTATCTCAAAACATTATTTTTTAATGAACTTTTTGCAGTAAATACAGATTTTTAATTAAAGTAGTGCCCTTTCACTGAGAGAACCCAGAGGGATTTTCAGGTTCTATATATGTGTCATGTTGTCTGTTTTGTGAATATCTGTTAATGTGCCATTTGTTTGTTGGCAATAGGGAAGCATCAAGCTCCGTTTCCTGGGATTGAGCTCCCAAGTATGACCGTAACTCCATTATACTTTTGATCACAGCAGCAAACTCTCAGATGGTTCCATGACCCTTGCATGTAGACTTGTGGTTGAGGGCTTTCCATCTCATCAATGCACACTGAGATATTGAACCTTATGGTTGGGGTCTGGACCCAAGGGGGTAAGCTGCAGATCTTGCTTGACAGCTGACATCTTTGTGAGAATGACACATTGCTGGGGAGAAGATCGCCAGATATGTCTGCCATTGTTTTGTGGTGGGACCCTGTACAGCTGCTTCGGGTATCTTCTTTACACCGATGGATGAATTGGAGATTGCTCTGCCGAAAAAGCCCAGTGCGTCCAGCCATGCAACTTGGATGTTTTTGCCATCATTTCACCTTAATCTCGCATATTATATAAAATATTTGCATCTAATTTGTTTTTCTTGCTACACATATACTGTTGCACGTTCAAGAAAATCCATTTAGAACAAATGTATTTGACCACATACTGGATTACCAGAATCTGTATTAATAGGGATAACTATAATTAATTGGTAACTAATCTTACATTTACTTCTGTCCATGCATCTTCTCATCATTGAGGAGAATTTCTTAGTTAAAATATAACGGAAAGTGTTTGTGGTGCAAAGGATTGAAAGCCCTCAGTTATAAAACCTTTTTAGGGTGTATTTTGATTGGTTGTCTGATATGGAACCACTGCTAATTTCTATCTGTATATTCATTTGGTCGCGAGATTGACTTGCTTATTGATGCTGTGCCTCACCTTGCCGTTGGGTGTTTGCCCAGTTTCCAGCAGCTGGCTGTCATTACTCTGCAAAACCCTCCACTGCAGGGTCCACTAGCTTATTGATATTCTAGTTAAGCGGTTTCTTTTTCAGAGTTATTGTCATTGTATTGCTTTCCCCCAGGTTTTAAGTGTGAAGAACATGTATAACCGTCTTCCATTCTCTAGTTACTGAGTGGGGAAATTAAATCCGAACTGATAACACCTTATATTGGTAATTTTCTTCTCATGTCGATAGATTCTCAGATTTAGTTGGTCCTTTCATTCTCTTTTTCTTGATGTAAGTTTGTTACCTTAACAGGGAAGTCAGAAGATGAGTATAAAGACTTTTTAGTCAATATTCAGAGTTCTTTGTGTCATTTGTAGAATTCTAGCTTTGTTCTGGTGTAGTTGACGTCAGTCAGCAATGCCTTCAAATTGTTTTTGGAGATATGTATTGGTTGGATATGTAGATACTGATGCACGACCTTGTATGACATGCATGCGCTCCTTTTGTTCATAAATCCGACACGTCCTGGCCGATGCCATTTGAGGAATTGGCGCATAGCAGTGACAGTGTCTGGATGTGTTGAGTGCACTGTTAATATGCAACCAGAAGAGGTATACACTGTCACTGTTAAACCTCTTGGTGTTGTATGCAGACAGATCTTGCTGAGCCCTCTTGGAAGCTGCAGAAGATATTAAATCTATTTTTTTTTAAATCTTGCGTTTTCATTGAATGGCTTAGCACCGCGAGTCTGTCTCCAGTGGTTTAGGGTCGTTATCCCCATGGCAACAGGAATGACAGCCAATTGCTAGGAAAACTTGAAATATACCCTTTGTACCAAATAGCAAGTACTAACTGGTAATCCCCCCCCCCATTCAAAGAAAAGATTAGTGGTTAAAAATGTCTGGCTTTTCGTGTGTCGTTCTGAGTTGCACTTGTATCATTTCTGTAACTTTGAAAACACAAAAGCAGCAGGGTTTGTCATGCTCTCCCTCTGTACTTAAGTATGGTTGTGTTCATCTCCTCTAAGTATGAGAGAGAACAGTGTAGAAAGAATGTGATCTTCTATAAATATATTATAGACTAGTCAGATAAATTGATTTTAAAAAACACAGGTTCAAGGGTATGAGGTAATGGCTGTTCTGATTGATACAATGCTCCCTTTTATAATGTGAAACTGAATTGTTGTACATTGCTTGCAGTTGACCTGTGATGCTGGCTCTCTGGCCTCCAGCCTAGTGGGCGTCCGTAGTTCAGTAGCCTAACAACGTTATCAGTCCTCGGTCTGTGTTCTCCTTTTGCGGAGGATGGTAACCACACAGCAGAACTTGGAACTACGGAGGCCCGGCATGGAATGTTGGCAAGGCTGGTTTTTCTGTGCTGGTTTTTACGCTGGATCTACTGGCTTTGATTTGATTATGCAAGGCGCGATCCTTGTATATTTAAAAACCCCCCTGCATGATCAGTGTTTCCAGAAATAGAATGGAAGTTTGGCCATCTGTCACAATTTTAAATGGATCTGAATCAGATTAAGATCGTTTTTGTATAACCTGAGTTTTTAAATATACAGTGTGACTGCTCATGCTGGGCCACCAGTAAGTCTGAGGATTTAATTTCTGTTCCTTTGCATGGCATGTGCTGCAATGAGGGTTTTTCTTCAAAGCTGTAGGTTGGGTAAAATGGGGAGCGATTCCATTTCCTTAGCTACCCTCTTCAGTTTTATCACATCTGAATCTGGTTGATGTTTATAAAATTGCTTGAAGGAAGCACAATTTTTAATGATTATTCATTTTTTTTTGGCATTGATTTTTTTATTTTTTTTTCCCCATTGACTTTTATTCTCAGTAAAACTGTTTGTCACTCCATTACGTGTGGGACCTGACAGCATGCAGGCAATGTAGTCTCAACATTCCAACAACTATCCCTTGTGTTGAAGGGCGGAGTTCTTGGCCCAAGGCATCAGTAATGTTATTGCTTAGATGAGGAGCAAATAAATTAGTTTCATACACTTTTGCATTGTTACTCCCAAGCCTGCTTCAGTCCATTTTACCCAATCTGCATGGATCAAGAGTTGTGTGTGTCTTCTGTTCCCTTTTGTGTGCTCTCCTAATGCTCGAAACTGAAATAACTTCTTGGTTTTGCATTGCAGTAATGATGGCTAAGGAAAAACCACCAATCACCGTGGTAGGCGATGTAGGCGGGAGGATTGCCATCATAGTCGTAAGAACACTTGCTCTTTGTTTTACTTACCTGAGATGTTGCCCCAGTTTTTCACGTGAACAGTGGTTTCATGCAGCTTGACTCGATAAACTCATCTTCTCCAACCTGCTGATAGAGGTTAGGTTGAGGTTGCACTGGCTTTAATAATTGTAGTGGGGAATGAATGAATGAATGAATGAATGAGAAGTCTACATGCGAAATTGTAAATGTGAAACTGCAGCCGTGTGATCTATCTTATGTCTTTGGTAGCTTGCGGATGAGACGGAGCAGTAGCTAAAGAAGGTAATCGGGTTCTGAAGCTTAAAACGCGATGCTCGCTTTGTGACTGGTAGGATGACATCATAGACGACGTTGAAGACTTTGTAGCGGCGGCAGAGATCCTGAAGGAGAGGGGTGCTTACAAGATCTACATCATGGCCACTCATGGCCTGCTGTCTGCTGATGCCCCCCGGCTGATAGAGGAATCTGCTATTGATGAGGTGAGCCTCGTGTTCAGTTGCTGAAATTGTTGAACCAGGGTGTCTGTGGGGCATTAAGTCTTTATCTTAAATTCCATGTGAACCAATTAAGGCCTCGAAATATCTCAAGTCCTAAATTTAAATTTACTTCATCCAATGCATCCACACTGTATACAATACCCTTTTTTTTAAAAAAAATACAAAACTTTACTGAAAAACCAATACCCAGAAGATAGGCGAGTAGAATACAAGATTTTTAGAAGCCACATTATTAAAATGATTTATAGTGTTAATCACTTATTGTCCGTAATTTCTAAAATAAATTTTGCCGTAGGTATGTATTGGAAAAAAGCAGTGTGTATATAGGGTTCGGTACTATCTGTGGTTTTGGGCATTTGCTGAGGGGCTTGGAACATATCCCCCTTGGGTAAGAGAAGACTGCTGTATTTTAGTTTGCTGAAAAATATTTCATTTAAGTGAATGATTTTTAAGGGTTATTCTGTCAGTTTTTAATCAGACCTTTTTTAGACTTCGCCCATGCACTTCACGTTCAATGCCTGTCACTCGCTTCTCGGCAGTGGTGGTGGATGGACACACTAATTATTAATAAAGATGTAAGTAAATACATGACTTGAATATCAAGTGCTGTGCATTGTTCTCCATTGTCCATTGCTTAAATCACACTTGGACATGGACATGTCTGTCTCATTTAGTTATACATACGCTCCTCTACTTATGAACGAGTTACGTTCCGAATGGCCGTTCGTAAGTTGTTATTCAACATCATTTTAAGGGTATACGCAAGTACAAAGAACTAGGATGCTGGGAGTATGTACGCTACGCTGCTGCACGGCGGGAGTAGCGGCCAGAAGTCGTACTAGGTGGAATTGGCGCGCAGAAAAAAAAATTATGTTGCGGACAGAAAATGGGAGCCCAACTAACACAATTTGGACTTAGTTCTCTTTGTTCGTAAGTAGAGGTGCGTCTGTATAGTTATTGGTACATTTATTCTACCCTTTGCTCTATGATTGATGTAATTGTAAATGAGCATGGATGGTGTTCTAAAATATGGCAGCACCTTTGTCATCTTCCTGGCCACATACCTACACCGTGTGTGACAGAGGAGTATTGAATGGGTGTTGAATGTTGATGTCGCTTCATAGTATACCCCTTAGTTTTGGTAATGTTTGTTACAGTTAATGCGAATATTATTTTCAAATACCCAAGAGTCTATTAAATCTGTCATTTCATATACTCAGTGTTAGGCAAGGGGACATTGGATGTCTTAATCTAAGTCCGTTGTTCCTCTGTTTTGAGTGAAGTTTCTTGGCAGGAGGATTTCTTATAATTCAGACGCCCAGGCCTTGATCATTGTACTGTCAAGTTTGATTTATTATCCATGCATCAATTAGACCATTTTTACTATAAACATCAATGAACAGTGGGTCACTAGTGTAAATGTATGGGTATTGATTCTGGTAAAGCATATTTCCGCTTACAGTTTGGTCTTACAGTTGGCTTAAAGTGGCATTAAAAAGGTCTTAAGACTTAAATTTCCCATCAGGAATTCTGCAGGCACCCTGTAAACTTCTCACGGTCCCTGTCCAATGAAAAAGGCATCTCCAAATTACATTTCAGGAGTGTGGAAATATGCACTTTCTGAGTGTTGACAGGATACGAACTTATCTTGCTTCATATTCACAATTTACAGCAATGTTAATGTCTAGCTATCAACATTAAGTTAACATTAGCAGTGTAAAGTAATCGATACAAATGACCCTCATGAATACAAATAACCAAGATAAGTACTAGTTAAGAAGATGACTTCATAAAACATCTTTATTGGATAATTAGATTTCAGACACTATCAATGGACAGAGGAGAATGGACGTGTTCCATCTGCGATAAAATGTCGCAATCATCAAGGGACAGATTAACTTCCCTGGGGGCCCCAGGCTGTCACGGGTAAGGGCCCCCCCTAAGTGGGCCATTTCAGATATTTTTGGAGCAGAAGGAAAAACAAGTAGAATCAAAAACAATGGAACATGAATGATGTAGTAATTGAAGTACAGGGTGCCAATGGTGAAACATTCTGATCAGGATGGGGGCGGGAGTTTGGTCGATAAAATTTTCTGATTTTTGGGGGGGGTATTGTGCCAATGGATCGATCTGCCAAGTTTAAGAAATTTAATCACTCTCTCTTTTACTAAAGTTAATCTGAATTTTTGCATACGTCTAATTGCATTCTCTCTCTGTTCACGAGTTGTCTACTCTAGCAAGATGGTATCAGTCAAGGGAGATGTGATGCTAGTCTTGTATTTTTGTGCCATTGTCTTCTCATTACATCAAAAAGCGGACATACGTGATTTTCATCAGACAGTGGTGTTATGTCTGCACCTTAGACAAAAGGGAAAACAAGACAATATGAAGTGGGAATAGTTTTTCAATGCTAAGCCCAAGAATAAAATTCAATTTCAAATTCCAATTCATCCTATCATTGAGTTTCTTTGCTCTTTACATTTGGTTGTGTAGCTGTATATTTTGCTGCCATAAATGCAGTGTAAGATTTAGTGGGCCTTTTCTTCAGGTTCTGAATTCATTCGTTCCCTGCTCAGTTGGCTGATGCCACCTGCTGCTCAGTTTAAGGCTTAATAAAATAAATGGTTTTCACAATTTTTTTTCCCCTCTAGAAAATGGAAGTTCATCTGTGTAAAACTGGAATACCAGCAATTTGCACTGTAGAACTGAGGTGTACAGATAGGCAAATCGTCACTTTCTAGCTTTCTAGACTGTTCCAAATTACTCATCGTGTCACTGCCTGTATGCTGTTTGAATGGACTTGTCTAATTGTGGCGTCCCTGGTGGTTCCCAGGTGGTCGTGACCAACACTGTCCCACATGAAGTGCAGAAACTGCAGTGCCCTAAGATCAAGACTGTGGACGTCAGTATGATCCTGGCAGAGGCCATCCGTCGCATCCACAACGGAGAGTCCATGGCTTACCTCTTTCGGAACATCACCGTGGATGACTAAGGGGCCAGCTGGGCCCTGATGAGGGACCCCCCACCCAAGTAGAAATCAATAAAAATAAATAAAATGGGGGTTCTGGTGAGGGAGGGCCTATTAACGTTGTTGCAGTTTAATAATAAGCGTGTGTTTGACCTGTCTGAGCTGCCTTTACGGACGTGCGGTTTGACTTTGTAATATGACTCGGTGCATTTCACCCCTTAGACAGGGTCTCTGCATTTGCATACTTTAATGCTCCACATCAGTATTTGACAGAAAGCCCTCCTTGCAGTCTTCTCTTTCCCATCTGTACATTCAATTGGGAGGAGGTCACAATTTGAAATGCATGACATTAAAGGACAAATTTGGGATGCTCAGCTCTGAATTGTAAAAGTAGCCTTGTGTCAATTCACTTTGGTACTGATGCATTCAATTTCGATAATCATTAATACAGGACAAGCTGTTGGCTTCGTCCAGAAAAACTGTCATCTTTAGTATACTAGTACATTCCATTCCTCTCTCTTTAGGTACAAAGTATATTTTCTTATATTCAACAGGTCTCATTTAGTAAAAATTAACCATAATATGCAATATAAAGCCTCTAGCCCCTCTATCTGCATGCACAGATTGTACTGCTGATGGTCTGTAGTTAAACCATAACAGAATCAAGCTCCACTTAAAGGATTTATGTCTGCAGGGTCAGTGTACAGTACATCATCCTGTTTTCTGAATTTCGAAGGCCTCCCTTTTCACTGTGACAGTACTTGATTATTTCTTGCCCTTATTTAATGGGATTTTGCTGGTTTGCCAGCCCAACTATGAAAACCGCATTTTTAAAGATGCTTCTTCAGTGGAGTTTTCAGTGATCAAGAACAACTGTTTTGTTCAAAGGGAAAAAAAACATTTTACCCACACTGTAACCTTGCACACTTTAGTGTTTACTGCAGCCATGCTGTGATGGATAAAATGCTTTTGAACATAAGTAAAAATGTCTTCAGCTATGTTTGTCGTGATTGGGATTAAAGCTCTATCGGAAATTTTTTTGTAAATTTGGCCCTTCTCACTCTTATTTGAAGTCGGTTTTGGAACTACTTGAAATGTGTGTGTACATAACGTACTGCAAGCTTCGAATGGACTTCATGTCATGCTGCTGTTGACATTTTTCTGTCCTTGTCCTGTGAAGTTTTTTTTAATGATTAAGTTTACAACTGAAGGGATCTACATTGTCAGCCTTTATGAGAGAGGATTGTGATAAGGTCATAATGCTCTTTTGGAAGTTTTGATTCATGTCAGTTTGTTGCTGGTGTCTTATCAACAGTAAGAGGGGCCTGAAATTGCAGCACTATAATTTGTGACCTTGGTGCCTCTGACTGTTATTGAATAGAACAATGTTTACTTTTGTCTAAGTTCCTTCCCCAGTACATAAAATGCTCCAACATTAATGATCTTCCTTCTGTGGCAGTGACTTGCATTCAAAGTTCAATATGTAAATTCCACATACAGGTTTGTTTTATGAATGCAGCACTTGTTCTTGATGTTATGCAGGAGAGAAATCGCTAATCTGTTCTCATGTGTAATGGTCAGAATAAAGGGGTATATAGATTTTTTTAACAACACTACCTTTTAAACTTAATGTCATCCAAATGCACGTTTGTCAAACATTGAGATGATTTCTGTCATCATATTTTTATGGCACTGAAATAAATCTAATACAGCATTGTGGAGTTTGTTTTATTGAACTGTTTGTACATCCACACATCACACAGGGCAGTCATAGATTCGGAAAATCTAAAAAATATCTGACATTATCACATAAAACAGCAGTGTTTTTGCATGCACTTACATTTGCTTTTTGTAGACTGTAGCCATGTTGCCTTCAGCAATCCGTTGTGTTTGTGCTGTATGTATGACCGGCCATATGGCGGCTGTGATTCACCACACCCGGCTAATGATGGCCAAAACGGCGCTTCATGAACCATTTGCTCTATTTTCTGACCCACTAGATGGTGCTCTCTGCTCAAAAGAAGGTTCAAAGTAAACCAAGAGCCCCATCTGGTGAGGCCAAAAAACACGACAAAAGGTCCATGATGCGTCGTCTTGGCCATCACTACTCCCGACCCTCGGTAATCTACGAAATATCGAGATCGCTACGATTGGTTGAAGTGGTTACTAGGCAATTGTCGTGCCACTCATAAGACCAATAAGAGATGTTTATGATGCAATTCATTAATGTATTATTATTGTTCCTTATTTAAAATGCATACAGTTACACCATTGGCCACTGGTGTCACTGTTTCTGTTGATTTATTTCGTTTGCCGTAAGTTACTGACTTTTGGAGTCACGTTCACCTGACCCAATTTTCCCAAGGATATGTTTATTTTAGCGTGTGATTTTAGTGAACATTTTTGCATGATGCACGTGTAAGGTTACAGAGGTGCGTTAGTCCAGTGTGCTGAGAATTAAGGTGAAGATGGAGAGCAGCTGGTCACAGGTCACTTCCTGGTGTGACAGCTCTAGCGAATGAGAAGCGCGCAGATGAAGCGTCTGCTTTTGGGTGACTTGGCTAGCCCCTCCGGTCCAGTCTGCAGCCCATTTGGAAGCATATCTGCAGAATAAAACAGAATATTACCCCCCTGTAGATACTTTCATTCAAAGCAATGAAACATTTCCCATTCTACGATGGGGAGCTTTTGTTTTGCTTGCATTTCCGGTTAAATGGCTTCCCCTAGCGTATAAAATCACAGCCTTCACACTGTCTAGGACATTTTCTGCTTCCTCTCCCTACACCTATCACTGGATATCCAGAATAACAGTGGGGAGAGGGTTATTAAAACATAACCTGGAAAAAACTGAAACAGGGCTGGAAAACAAAAGGGTCAGAATGGGAAGACTGGTACGGGGAAGGACACGGGCAGACGGGAGGAGCACCATTAATGTCCGGACTGGGATGGCGAGACAAACAGGGATTTGAATACAAAGGCTACAGAGCGGCACCAAGCAACAGGCGTGGCTCAGAAACAATAGTACTGGTGACATGTTCATTTCCGTATTTCAACCTCTTACTGAAAAAAATGAGGTAATTCAGGATTTTACAAAAAAACAAAAACCAAAATCATTTCCTAATGACCCAGGTCTCCAGTCCTGAAGGATCACAGGATTGATTGATTTGTCTTGGGACTTCTGATGTAAATATACTAATAATTATAATATATGTAGAAACTATAAATCGCTCATTTAAACTGCATGCATACATACCATGACTATGCAGCTGCTTATTTTGCAATCTGCCGGAAACTGAGGAAACTGCGGAAACTTAGTGTGGAGTTTGCATGCTTTCCCCTGTTAATTTGAGTTTGCTTTCGGTAATCCAATTTCCCCTCGCATTTCACAGACTGGCATGCAGGTAATATGTCATCTCTCAATTGTGGATTTGTGTGTTCGTGCCCCATGACGGACGGACTTCATCCAGCTTGTTTTCCTGCCTTATGTTCTGTTATGTTCTTATGTTATGTTAAGGGGAGGGTGGATTGTGTCAAGTCTCACAAATCCGCGGCATTACTTACGCTGCAAACAGATACATGAACACAATATCGCTCACTTGTCTCATTTGGAAAATGCTATAGCATCTTATTGTGTTTTGAAGTCGATTACTGTCGGTCTTCGTCAGTTGTTTGACTCCATAGTCAATCAAATTGCAGTTTTAAATGATTTAATATTGGCCACCAGAAGGCGATATTTGTCCATATATGTACAAATATGCGGCTACTTCTGTGCGATCTATCAGTGGTTCCCGCGTCATGACGCTCGTATTATGTCAAACTATCATTACAGTAAAAATGTATTCTACATCGTTTACCATTTATTAACATTACAAAACCATCTTTAATTTTCTATAGTTTTACTGAATTTAATTGTAAGCTCTGGTGGCCAATATACAATCTGCTATTTTAACGCAGAAACGAGAACAGAGCATCTGACTCGATTCCTGAATGTAATACATTTGTTAGACTATTTTATAAGTCAAACAAGGCGCAAATCAAATGCCTACTTCCTATAACAGCAGGAAAGTCATGTTCTAAGTTCCAAACACAAAGAGGCCGATACGTATTCAGTCTGGTAAATAATTAAACATTTTGAAAGGTATTTTCCATTCAGATGAATCACTTTGTGACTGATTATTTAATTATGCTAAATTGTGCAGTAAGTCTAGTCCGTGGCTTGTCGGTGCTTTTGCTTGCAGTGACATCTGATGGTTGTTAGAAATGATTAAATGATGGCGACAACCTTCTTCGGCAAAGAATCATCCTTTGCAAGCCTTTCTCTCTCACTGCATGCTTTCCCACTGGCTGCTCCGTTACTGGCAGCATTGTAAGGTAGGTAGCTTAGATATGACATTCCAATTAACTAATGTAACGACGTTATAAAGCACATTTCCACGTTTAGAAATAAAGCGCATTTCCAGGGATAGTTTGTTGGATGAAATGGGATCCTTTGGATGAAAAAGCACGACTTCGTATCCAGGCGCTTTCTCTTGTTTAGTATTTTTCCATATTTATTTAGCTATATACCTACATTCCATTTAAAATCAAACATTTAAACATCTTTCATATTTATTAAAAAAAGAAATAAAAAAGATCTGTTCAACATTTTATAAAACGGTACTTAAATGATCTTTTGGAAATCAAAGTGCAAAACCCATTGCATTGAAGCTTTGAATCATTTTGTGCCATCGATTTACTACAGCAAAAAGACTGGCAAGTAAGAAAACAATACAGTTAATTACATTAAAAAGTAAAGTACGAACAGTTTCTCGAAGACTTTCTCCATCCAATTACAAATCCCCAAATTAAAACTAAATAGAAAGTAAGCCAAGATTTCAGCGTATGTGTGTTTTGCAAATATACATTTACACTCTGCTACAAGCTGAAGTCTTATCGCAAGTGGAAAAAACTTGGAGGCATTGCGACACGTGACGCACATTCACTGAAACGCTGGGTGCTGATTTACACGCGGGACACCAGAAGCTCAAGACCGTTACAGTGAAAGTATGGGACGACGGTACGGTTCTGTTCCATGATCTCGCATTACATTCTCATTACCATTCAACTTAAATCAGAAATGAGATCTCCTACATGAGGGGACTGTACAGCTTTCATAATGAAATTCGTTATTGACAGCAACTGTCCTTTTCAGTGAGGTCCCCTGGAAAGCTAAGGTGAATTAGGGGGTGGGGCTAGGGAATTAAGATGCTTCAGTGTTGGACTCGATCTCGTCCTGTCTCTCTCTCTTTCTCCCTCTCTCACTCACACACCCCAGCTCAGTTCAGCCGGCCATCCCCTTCCAGCTGCCCCTTGGTGTTCAGGAGACCGTGCAGCTGTTGGTCTTGTTCATGGGTGGCCGCAGGCTGCTGTCTTTGGGGAAGGTCTCGCGGCGGCGTCGCAGGGCGGGGCTCAGTCGGCTTGGCAGGTTGGCCTGCTGCAGCAGCTCCCGGAAAACCTCCATCACATTGCTGTTCTCCTTGGCCGAGGCCTCCAGCAAGCAGTTGTTCCAGTCCATCTCCAGTGTGGAGAGCACGTCCTCGCTGCTCACCTGCCGCTCGCCCTCTAAGTCGGACTTGTTGCCGACCACCATGACGGGCGTGAACTTGTCCTCCTTCACCTCCATGATCTCGTCCCGCAGGCTTTTCACAGCTTCTAGTGACTCGGGATCGTTGATGGCGTAGACCAGGGCGAAGGCATCGCTGTTCTGGATGGACAGCTTCCGCATGGCCGGGAAGGAGTAGCTCCCGCTGGTGTCCATGATCTCGATGGTCACTTTGACGCCGCTGATCTCGTACTCCTTGCTGTGCAGCTCCTCCACTGTGCGCCTGTACTTGGTCTCAAAGGTGTCTTGCAGAAAGCGGCGAATCAGCGCTGTCTTGCCCACCCCGGCAGCTCCCAGGAAGACCAGCCGCACGTGCATCTTCTCCTTCACTTCCAGAGACATGTTCCTCTTCCTCTGTGAAATCCTCTCTTCCTCGGACCTCTTGCTCTTCTCTTGGACGTCCTGTCCTTTATTGCAACTTTGAGGTTTTTAAATGACAGTCTTGATTCCAGCTAAACGTCTTTGCTTCTGAAATACCCTTTGTTACAGGTTTGATTTAAATACCAAAGAATACTTACAGAAGTGAACCTAAAGTGGCAGAGTCTGTCCAAATGCTAACAGTGGCTAGCAGATGCCTGTGTCTCTCTTCAAGCTCCTTTTTATCTGTATTCTCAACAGCTGAGGCTCCATGCCCTCAGCAGGTTCCAGCCAATCAACATTTTGCTGCATATTATAATGTGGCTTGAAAGCCAATCAAAAGGCTTCATGCAGATTAGAAATGGAATCACTCAGAGAATAGAGTAAAAACACATTCTATTCACTCACATGAAAAGCTGTGAGTGAAACACTGAATCTGTGCATTTTGCATCCTGTTAAATTGCACATAAATAATACAGCAGCTTCTTCTCCAGATAATGTCACACTGAAAAGACAAAAAGAAACAGAAAAGTCTTTTCCAGGAGCATGTGAATAACTATATGGATTCATCAGGTTGTTAATATTTTTGTGTCAGTGTTATTTTGGAATTAACTTCAGCTCTAGATCACTTCGTAAGCAGGTGAGAATGTGTACATTTTGTTCATGCTGGTATTTTAAAGAGAATAAAAACATGGGCATTGAATTTAAAATACAGGCATGGGGTTTGTCTCTGTCTTTAAGAGGAAAATCTGGCTTTGAGGTGAAAAGCTGTCAGATGTCTGAGAAGCTGTAACTGGAACAGAAGGCATCGCTTACTCAACACCAGCCTCATAAATAATAAACCTCGAGTTTCACAAAAGCTTTTGCTTTTATCAAATGAAAAAACGACACATTGGGGTTTAAGGATTAGAAGATAAAAATTGTAATATTGATCCAACAAGAACATTAAGCATCATTTTCAGAGCATATAAGAAAGACAAATGAAGGTCAAATAGTGTTATTCAGTGGGACATGATGTAATTAGCACAAACAAAATGTAATTCATTCTATCCAATTTTTATAAATTGATACTATTACATTTGTGTCATCTCAATCTTTAGAGTGACTGAATACCACACTTACCTTTTGCCATGTGCCAGTAGTTTTGCCTCTACAACGCTTGAACAATCACCTTAGATTGTGTTCACACAGAATTTTCACTTTCTTTCCCAATTTTTTTCCCATTATGGTCTTAAATTACATTCACATTCACTGAAGTGAATCATGGGAGATGGTCAGCACTTACCATGAAAGGCACAATCTGTACAGGGGCTGGACACGTCCAGCTTCTGAACGTCACAGGTTCTTACACGCTGCGTTTCGTCCTGCATGCTTATGCATGGCTGTTTAGCTCTGATCTTGGAATGGCAATGCGGTGCATGAAGTCCAGCCCATTATGCACCATGACAGCGTGTTAAATGGGTTCAGTTCAGATGTGCTCAGAACTGTAGGCCGGGTTGAATAAAACCCTTCTTGAGTTCTGGGACCAGAACTGAAGAGCCCTGAATACATTTGCTGAAACTGGAGAGTGACTATAGGTGTTATTTAGCAGAGAACTGAAAGGCAGCTCTGAGACGTGTGTGGTAGAAAATTTTTAAATATAACACTTAGAATAAAAGTCGGACCTCTCAGTTTGATGAGGTAAAGGAAATCTC
>JAODJX010000097.1:10449950-10465362 GCA_026776945.1 Isichthys henryi
CACCGGAACGACCTGTAACCCGGTCGGGGGCGTGGGGGGGCCCCCGGGCGCTTTGGGGGCTTGCGCTAACCCTGCCTGCAGCGGAACCGGCGGGGGGCGGGGGCGGGGGGGGTCATGTCCACTTGTCTGTTTGCGTTTAAGAAACTCAGATACGACCATCTACCAATTTTTTTTCTATACGATAGACAATGCTTACCTCACTTTTTTTGCCCCATGATGCATGTTGAGATTTACCTAGTGATGTAAATGCAGGTGTAAAAAGAGCTGACTGGTAAGTATCGACATCAATAGTGAGTAACCAATATTGTTTACTTCGCCTAAAAATCACATTCTTATTAAAAACAAACAAACAAACAAAAAAAAAAAACACGGATATAATTCAATCTCTTATTAATAAAGTTTTATCAGTTTGAATGAAATTATTTGTAAGTATTTATTGTTCGTCGCTACATTTTAAATTATGCTCAAAAAGTTATGCTACTCGGCATGCCCCCGGGTTTTGCGGTTCACCATCCATGCTTAGTGGTTTTTTTCCATCCCTTTTATCTGTTAGACGTGGCATTCTGCACTCGCTGGCTATAGACGGTTATTGCACCCTGAACATATGCCATCCCTCTCTGGGAAAAGCACAATACTCCCCACCCACTCCTTCTCACTTTGAGAGCTCTATGAATTTTATCCCTGCACCTTTGAACCACACCTGGCTGGACTGTAAAAACTGGTAATATTGCAAGTATCTTAACGGTGGGGAAAGTGCCAGCCAGTCAATAAAACGCTGTCTTCTGTGGCTCTTACATCATTCGCGCATATGCTCGCAGCCCCCTGCTGCAGCCGCAGGCAGACAGCTCGCTATTTCTTGGACCTTTGGGATTAATGGTCCCTGAAGCTGTCGTGCGTTTTTGATGAAGCGAGCGTGCATTCCCATTGAAAGAAATGCTTCTTCTTTGACCTGAGCAAAGGTTCCCCAAGACTGACTTCTATAAAAGAAACACACGTACCGGCGCGGACTCCGCCTGTCATCCGCTTCGCTTAATCTCATTCTCCCCGCTCCGAGTTTAACACGCGTCTGCAGCGCTTCATTTCTCCTGGAGCAAAGCTGAGCTTCAGCCATGCCGTGTAACATGCACGCCGTGTAACTACACAACAGAGCATTGCCCAGTTAACGTCGCCCTTTCTCCTCTCATCCGCTCGCCCCTCTTTCTCCATTTTACACGCTACTTACGGTATTCGCCCTCGACTCCTCCCGTCATGAATCAAACCAGATTGTTGTAGAATTTGCGCAACTCAAACAAAATGTATAGTCATGTGCTGAATAAAGGCGGTGCAGCGCCTTTAATCGGCTAACTTCTTTTTCATCAGTTATGCTTTATTCTTGTCATGCTATTTGACGATATGATGGCTTGGATTATGAAAGGTGTCAAGAGATGTACGGTTTGCTTTCTATTCCCCCTTGTGGTGCAGGCGAGAACCGGTTGTGGGGTTTTTCCACTTTAAAACATGCTGTTATAACTTAAAATGAATTTAATTATTACAACCAAACGTATGATAACACTAGAACAGGAATATAGATGTAAATATTAAATGATTGATTTGTATTTTCAGATGGCATACATAGAATCAATAATATAGCACCTCCCAAATGTCCCATGACGTCGAGCACCAACCGTAAAGTTTCCATTTTCTTCTGAAGGAATTAGCACCCGTTACCTGCTTTTCCTGCAGTAGGGGGCAGTATTTCATCAAATTTGCATCAGTGGAGACTATGACGGCATTAAACAGCAGTTTTTTTTTTTTTATTTGAAATACATTCCTTTTTTTTTTTTTTTTTACAAGAGAGTCTAGAATTCTTAATTTTAAAATTAGTTTGTTGAACTGACTAGTGGGTACGGGGTACTTTTTCTGTTTTCTAAAAATTAGCACTCAGCACATATCTCAAGCGGTCACCTACACTCACCTCCACGCTGAAGGCACAGCGTGAACTTACTGTGTCGAGGGAGCATAGTGGTTGAAGGACTTGATTCAGGATCATGACCCCCGGAATGGGTCTTTTCGCTGTTTACACAGAAATGTATACCGAACCCAAAATGCATAATATATCGGCTATAGATGGGTTTTCAGTCGCTAAAGGTTGTATTACCAGGTAAATTCAACCTGTAGTTTTTGTGCTTTTCTAAAACACTTCCCGATCACACACACCCCTTGGATATTCTGCTACGGTAAACAGAGTGTTAATTTATTCTAAAGTGAACGTCTGCTATTCTTTGCTCATTACTCTGCAGCAAATGAACAGTTTTCTTACACTCCAGTGTTTCCTCCAGCTCTCACTGCCAGTTTCGACCTCTCAGTTCGCGGGAGGCTCCTCCTGCTGAAATGCCAGGCGTACTTTTGAGTCTGGCTTTTTTTAATACCATATAAAACATATTACAGAAGATGCATTCTTCACGAAATGAGGAAGTTCAGCTGGAGTACCGGACTGTGCTCTTTGGTCCTCGTAGGGTTCACAGTACACGCAAAATTGTGTACATGACAAGAATCCCTGGAAAACTTTTTGATTGAGAAAAAACACTATGTAAACTATGCTTATAAGCACAATTTCTGTGGTAGAAATTGCATTTTGATCAAAATGTGTCCATGGGATTTTTACTTACACAGAAATGTTCTGGAGGCAGAATGAAAAATGCTTGGTTCAGAGAGATAACCAATCAAATTGTAGAGGAGATGAGACCAACCAATCAGATGCCTTGGTCCCGCCTCCTCCAATTGCTTGAACCCACCTCCTTTACAATGTGATTGGCTACATCTCTGAACCAATCGTTTTTTTCATTCTCCCCTCAGAACATTTTTGCGTAAGAAAAACGTCAGCTCAAAACGTCCATCAGAATTCTCCATGGTGTTGACCCTGGCTATGACCAATGATGCGGCCAGCCTCTCTAGGTGAGGGGAAACTCCCCAATCATCTCCTGTTACCTGACCCCAGGAATACTTCATGGCTTCTTGAGAGGGGAAGCACCCAGGCCAACTGCAGGAATGTGCAGGTTCTCTCACTGGAGGATGTCTGACCTTGATGTGAGATGGTATGGTAAGAAAAAGGCGAGATGTTCGTTCCACTGTGAGCACCACTGTGTATGCAGAAGCATTCACACCGGTCAGCACTTCGATGTAACTAGCACGTCGACTCTGCATATCACTCACAACAGCCTCCCAATCTTGGACACTGTTTTAAGAAGACAATATGTTGAATGGTGTCCAGTTTCCTGTTCCAGCATTCAGATAATCGTATCCAGGAAGGCTTCAGTACAATGATAATCATAACATTTGACTCTGATTCCCTCCGACCCGTTTAAAAATAATATTGGCATTTATTTCCCCTTCAGAATCATGTGGACCCGCTTTCCGCGAAACAACAGAATGGCTGAGAGTTACGCCTCTTCTTAGTACTGCTGGTAAAGTGTCTTTCACTTAGTTTCTGATGCCACCAACATCACAGACGCCCTATTCTCTTTACTTTGGTGGTTTCCTAATTTGTCTTCCCATAAACACCAGTAAACTGCTGAAAAATAGTGATTTGCAGTCGCTGGGACTGAATTCCCTTAAATCGTTAGTCTTACTTTTGAAAAAAGCACGTTAAAGTAAGTTTCTAGCCCTCTCATTCTATTAGTGGTGTGATATTCTCTATAGAAAAACAGGTTACGACTAAATATGTTTTAATTGTTGATAAATGATAAAATCCTGACCACAAGGTGCAGATATACACATACAGAGATCATTGTTATTGAAGGTTCTAGCTTAATTATGCTACATATGACCACGATGGTGAAAAGATGGCATAAAACAATAAATGTTGCATTTACATTATTGTTTTTCCCTGAAGAATGACTGGAAGACATATACAGCAATTGCTAAGCTGGCTGTTTGTCGAGAACCACGTCTGCACTACACCCACACACCAGCAGCATTATTTTACAGGTGACAAACTCCATAGCTAATAAATTCTTATTGTCTTTGCAGTAATTACTCACGGGACTTCATTTAAAAAAAAATAAAAAATCTATGGTAAAAAAAAAAATATATCCAACAACTCAATTCAGAATTTTAAACAGCAATATGACAGAAAACATCTAGAAAGACAGAGGAAATCCCTCTCAAACCACCAGCTTCTGGTCACCAGGTTTAGTTAATTTTTCATTGTTCATTTTTCCTCACATGAGGTAGCAAGAGAGAAGCGTCCCAGGTGTGAGCCTGGCAGGACTATGGCACAAGGAGCCTGGTCAGCATTAACCCTAACCCTAGGCTGAAGGTGTGGACAGCTGCAGCTCTGCAGCTGTCAGATCTGTAACTGAGTGAGTTCAGCTTAGTTGTAGGTTGCCTCACCAGGTAGACCTTAGAGCTGGGAATCCACAGGGAGCACACAGTCGACGAATGCCCGGTGTGCAGGCTGCTGGACACGTTGAAAGTCCCGTCGTGGTTACGCCTAGTCGGATGCCTGTCCGAGTGCTCCGTCACATTCCTGTCGCCATGGAACCAGTGCACCTCCCCCTCGGGATAAACACCAGAGAAATGGCATGTGGCCCACGACGCGGATAAGTTGAGGTGTTTGTTTCTGTAGCAATCTGGAGGCAAATAAGTGAAACCAGACAGTAAGAAATAGTATATTGTTGCATGTCGTGGTCACAGGGCTAGTCTACTTACACAGGGCGCTCACGATTAGTACGTTTTTGTGTAATTTCAGTACTGCGCTACACCTAACCCCACCAATACTGCTTATGAAATGAATAAGTCATTTCAGCATCATGTTATAGATTGGCATCTAATCCAGGAAGATTCCCTGCCTTTTGACTGATGCTCCTGCCCTCAAAGGAAGCTGTACTGGATCTGATACTGCATGGATGGATTTCAAATTCATTTGCTACCAATGAAACACCTGGAAAACATCTAGAGATAAGGTTCCACTCATCCTGTAGGGACGTTGATGAACTGAATAAATCACCTTGTAGCTTAACTTTGGTGGTGGCCTGTTTGATTCCCCGATTGGACTTCAGGCTACACTTGTATGTTCGCTGATGCTCCGGATGAACGTGTCTGAAAGTCAGCGAGAGCCTCTTCTGGGGAATGTACTCGCATTTCATGCTGTGGTTCCCAGAGGAACTCAGATTATTCATGCTGACGACACACAGCTCCGTCTGGCTGGCCTCGTCAATCCAAGTCAGTCTATTGACAAAGAGTTCCGCCTGCGAGGAAATGTTGCAGTGCAGCGCGACCCGGGTGTAGCATGGTGTCAGCAGGGTCGAGGCTGTCTCTAGATCCACCAGACCTACAGGGAGAATGGAGAAACAGCATTAACACAAGCACTGCCTGGGAATAGTAGCTCTCTGTTTTTGTTCACCATTGTTTATCACTATGAATCTCATTTTTATTGAAATTAACTAGTATGAGTAGATGCATCATGAAGTGAGACTGACAACAAGGCATTTACACACCCATACAAAATCTGACAGATATGTAGGAGAGACTGGGGACAATTGGTGAAGGAACTCAGTTGTTCGAAGGGATACAGGATTCCTCCTGCATAAGTCAGACTCCCCAAACACCACAGATATTTAACAAGTACAATTCTACTTTGAAAGCGAAACAATATTTTCATTGTCATTTTTCTACATGTTATTTCTACATGTTTCTACATGTTGAGTCCTTATTGAGCTAGCATCGGAAAAATTCATCGCAGAGTCTCGAAGCACTTATGTAAGTCGCTCTAGCTAAGGGCGTCTGCTAAATACTGTAAATGTAAATGTTATAGGAACGAAAATGAAAAAATTCTAAGACTGTCCACGGTCTCCCCTACTATTGTTGGCAAATGAACACAAATTGATCTGTTAGAAATTTGAATCTTTTTTTTTTAGTTAAAAATACAGACTTAAGTGCTCATGAAACTTGTTTTTAACTCATTTCAAATATGCGAATGTTGTTATACTTACTCTCGGCTGCTATCCCGACAGATGTGTGGAGGAGCAGGTAAAAAACTCCAAGAACGTGAGGTGCCATTTCTGTCTTCTTCCTTAAGCATTAACACGACGTTAAAGATTAAGTTGAAATCCCCAAAACACCATTGCAGAGTCCGCCTCTTGATTACGGAATATCTACGTATTTATTTGGCACTCTATTTTACAGATTAATGATTACTGCCACGGGGATTTTTTCCTGACAACTGATTTCACTTTAAACTAAAAGTAAACAAACCCACAATGAGAAGTAGAAATAAAATGGAAGATTTCATGTCTCAATCAGTATTGGCTGAAGAGTCAATATTACCCTTTATGCTAACAGCCTTATATGAGTCCAGCTCAGAGAAGGCTAGTTAATAAGTAATCATTATTGCATTCATTTTGTTAAAGTGAAGACATGTTCAGGTTAAGCAATGTTTGACTGACTGAGCAAAATACTGTACTTCTAAAGCCCTGTGAATTTGGCACTATATCTTGTCACGGCGACGATCCTGGAAAAACTCAGAGGTGACAGTTCTCCACCTTCTGTCAACATGGTGCACAGATAACCCCATGTGTCTGACCTTAACCGAGATAACCAACCGTCATATGTCATAATCATGGCCTTATAAAACATTTTATTACTACTAGAAGCTGGTTTACATTGTCTAATGGAACCATTTTTGATGTAACAGCCCTTCCTGAAACAAAGCTTCATGTTCCAAGCCGGAAGATTCCCCTCAATATGGTTAAAGGTCCTGCCGACATGTTCTCCTCATGACATTTTAAATCAGGCAATAAGCAGTAGCCTTTCAGTGAGCACAAGGAGGTCCCCTCTGACCCAGTGACATAAAGCATGTTTCACTTCTTGGAACTTCTCTTGTTAAACTATATTTCTTGCTCTATTATTCAACCTGAAACAGTTAGATGCAGTCTATTCATCTATAGGACAGCCTCGCAGGATCTGGCACAGGCCAGTATAGACTGAAAATGCAGACAATTCCAGTCTGTAAGCCTGGTTTTCAATGGAAAAAGAAAGGTGCTGTATGCATCGGTTAAGATATCAATCACAGGTTTTCATTTGTGACAGAGGGTGCTGACAGAAAGCTAAAGTACCAGACTGGTGCAATGAAGGCCAGGAGGTCATGTGTACGGTGTGGAAGCTTGGATGTGACAGGGATTGGGAAGCATTTTGCAGGAAAACTGGCCCCATCCCCATCCCTCCAACAGCCAATGGGGTTTCTTCATGCACAGATGACGCCTAACAAAAATGAACCTGAGGAGTAGCCTGCTTATGCACACTGTCAAGGCTGCTGGGAGATTTACTGTAAAGCCCCTCCAATATACACCGATTGGCTAGATAATCTTTATACTTCACATAGATCTTGTTCACTAGCTTTAACACCAAAATGGGGGTTTTAATTCAAAGGTCCTGGAAAAGGAGCATAATTCATATCCTTGATTGTGGAGTAATAGTGAAAAAAGTGCTTAAATTCTGCTGAATGGAAATATTGGTGAAAGAAAGACATAACAACGTCTGGCTTAGCTCTGTAAGGTCACAGGCCTTGCAGGCCCCACCGGTCTTAGCTCTGAAAAGTTGGCAATGTTCCACCCAGTGTCCTAAGGCAAAAGTCCACCGGCTCCGACAAGACTGGACCCAAATCACCAGATCAGCTTATCAAAAGGGACACCGCACCCCCACTGGGCGGCCAGAAACCTGCAGCCAAATTCCAGCGGCAAGGCCTGGCTGCCTCAAGACACAGATGCATCCTACACTCGCTAACTCACACTAACACAGGAGGTATTACCCCAAACTAACATTAAGGACACATACAACATTAGGAATTCCCACATTCCTCCTAAAACAATTCGACTGGCTGAGGGGCAGAGAACTGATAAGATCAGCAGTTCTCCACAACACACAAAGATCAAAACAGTCCCTAAAATAATCAATCACAATATTTGGTACATTCTGTCACTTGGTTTGGAAATACTTAAGGAAGAGCACCAGAGTAACAAAGGGAGACGCTCTGTAATCAGAGCTCCCACATAGTGCTGCGTGAATCTACATCTGTAATCAGATATTTTCTGCAGCTACTCTGTGTCCACTCAGCTGAGGTATGTAATTGTTTAATTGTTCTATTGTTTTTGACTTGATGGTATAGTTTGGGAATTTGTAGCCACAAATTGCAGTCTCTGACTCAAAACCAATTCTACGGAAAAACCCAGCTCAGCTTCTGAGGCGCGTACACGCTGAGGTACGGAAATACCAGCTCAACCTGTGAGACGCACACATGCTGTGTTATGGCAAAGTCCAGCCCAGCCTCTGAAGCATGCACATGCTGAGTTACGGCAAACACCGGCTTAACCTCTGAGGCAGTCACAAGCTCAGATACGGCAAGTGTCGGCTGAGCATCTGAGGAGTTATACAGTAGGTCGCAGGGTCTGAACGGTCGTCTAGGCTGACATTGTGTTACGTTGTAGAGATTTCCCACCCTCTGAACCGAGTCCTATGTAGCAGATCTGCGGATCGCCTTCTCGACCGAGGCAAATCCAGTGTACTCCATCGTCCGGGATTAATGGGAGTTCAGTAATAGAAAGCACAGCCCAGGAGTAATCTGAATAACAGAAATGTCATGACTAAAAATGCCATAAAAGATCTTTAATTAAATGGGAGTCAGATATAATTCGGTTGTACCTAAAAGGGTAAGTAACTTTACAGGAGCGCTCGGAAGGACCTACACGCACTCCAAGCCTTCAGCTGTTCAATTGGGTTCCGTCATGGGACGGTTCCCTACAGTTCATTAATCATTAGTTCTGTCACAAAATTTTGCAGTTGCTTTATATCAGGTCAGCTTCCCACCACATTTGCTTCACAGAGTAATTAAAAAGTATATTTCAGTTTTTTGCTTTTATTACAGACAACTGCAGCACAAAGAGTGGTTAAAGAACTGGATTTGTAAAAAGTTTGGGGTGACAAAATAATACCCTTGAACTCTGCACTTAACATGGAAACGGTTGGGTCTGATTGAAACTGCAATCCAAAATAGTCTGACTTGGGGAAAAAAATAGCATGAAAATATTGTTGTTCCTGGCTCGTAAGAGGACACGAGAGAGGCTGAAATCACCTCGAGGCGTACCATGAAGATGGTGTTATTTGTGTGGACTTCCTCCTTTGGGATTCACCTGTCTCTGGTAATAAATCTCAGCCTACAGAATGTTCATGTTTTCTCTTTCGGCCATCATTCTAGATAATTAGCAGTGATTTTGATTGGTTGGGCCAGGATTCCACTCATCCAATGAAAGGCAGCCTCAGTGGGCTTTAAGAAGCCTGTCTAGTTAATAGCTGAAGTGACATAAGTGCAATGCTACATGCAGGATTCTGAGGGGGAGGGTAGGGCGACTCGTGTTCAGGTGAAGCGGCTTGGACTGTGTAATCACTGCTGCCTTCGGTGTTGGTTCTTTCATCAGATCTTCAGTTTTTACTGCAAAGTTTTACAGGACACTATATGAAGTTGGGTGGAAGGGGGACTCTTTGATCCCTTCGCTTTTCATGGCAGTCGAAAAGCTGAGATGCCCCCCCCCCCCCAACCCTGACTGGAGGCCACCACGTCAGCTGGAGCTTTAACAACACGTCACCTCCATCAGCAGTCAAGTGACAGGCAGCCGACCCGACGGGGGGCAACGTGAGATCCCTCCCTCTGAGTGAGTCGAGAGAGACGGGCAATGGAGAACAGAAACAGGATTTCCCCCCCCCCCCCAACTGGGCGGAAGGGGGGGAGGTAGATAGCTTGTTTAATCAACGGGGGGGGTAATTTTAGACCAGTGTTTCTCAACCCAGTCCTTGGGGGTGGGGGTGAGAACTGGAAGGGAACGAAAATGTAGACTGTCTGGGGGTCCCTGGAGACCATTTTGAGAAACACTGCTATAGACCTCGGTAAAAATTCTCACATCCTCACATCCTCACACCCTCACATAGGCAGTCACTCCAGGGCTTTTGCTCAATCTAGACTTGATACCACATTACACTAAACCTCCCTTTTGCCACTATGTAAATGGTAGTAACTCATTAATAAAAAGAAAACTGTGTTATATATAAAATTGTGGATTAATAATTTACAAAGTGTTACAACCCAATTAATAACCAGATTATAAACCACTCATACACTCTTTATATGGGTAGCCTTATTGTAAAGTGGCATCCTAGTCTTTAAAGACCCACAGAGTACAAGGTTCACTGATAAGGCAGAAGTAGAGTGACATGGCAGCTACTTTCACGAGTGAAAAACAGTATTTATGGAATCTCACCCCAGAACTGCGCATATACAGTATGCAGAATAAGTCACTAACACATGCATACTTTTGTTGGATTGAAGAGAATGCATGTTAATGAACATGTCTGTGCTTTAGCAGTGAGACGTTTGCGTACATGACCGCAGCTTCTCTCAGACGCAACACAACCAAAGTCTTTCAGCTGGACCATGGCATGAAGACCAGTATTCAGCGTTTAGGCTGAATTCTCTACTGATGCATAGTTATTGTATGTTTGGTATTTTGTGCCTCTTCATTTTGCACCCCCAAAACATGACAAAGAAAAATCAGAAATAAAGATTTTCTGTGCACTGTCTATGCCCCATATCAGAGTAGACACAAAGTGACTGACGCCTTACGATGCCCCCCGTACATAACACTCCCACCTTCATTTACAGCTTATGAGATCAGGCCCCGAAATCTTCAGCATTCATCAGTTGTACACATAGAAACAGACGAGCCTGGGGCAATGGATGTCCTACTGGTGCGTGTCACCTGCCAATCACAAGAAGACGGACGATTTGCCTGCTTTTTCCCCCTGGCTGCGTTGCGGGCTACTGACGCTGACAGTGACTCTGTCGTGTGTTTAGTATTCAATCTCTGCAAGTCGCTGCGTGGGAAGAGTGGCCTGTGTGTTTCAGGAGATTAAAACTGTCAGCTCCCATTAGAGTGTCTGCCCTCTGTCTCTTCCACAATGGTTCGGAACAGTCTGATAACTAGACAGGATTAGGAGTGAAACTTTCATCACTCCACTGTCTCCATAGCAAACCTTTTTTTTCAAGACCTCGACTTAAGCTGACATCACCCTGTAATTAAAAGTCCCATAATCCATAACTCGGCCTGAAATGCAGCTATAAATTTCCTTTGATGCCCTTCAAATACTCAAGAACGCTGGAATCACTTGCACCTTCCTCGTTTGAATATACATTTGCAAATTAAAGTCTATAATGAAAAGTCTTAATCACCAGGGACACCAGGAATAATCAAGAGAAAATGAGCAGAATCACACTTGATTAGAATTTATATCATCACAAGATTCTAACCCTAATAATGCTTTGTTATCTCTGTGCTGGACCTGCTAAACCTGTACAGTAAATTTATGCGGTTCACACCACATAAATCACCTGACTGAAGTGTCTAGACACCGTTAATAGCGAGGCATTCAGGTAGACCTTTGGGGTGGAGGTGTCACTCCCCCAGGGGCGGGGCGGCGTAGCAGCCGTCGATTCCCGCAATCTAACCTGACTTCTTAACCCTACAGCAAACTCTCAAGGTTGCGAAGTATTGTTGCCATTCTAGATGACACTTACCAAGCATCTCTCTGTCTCGTGCCTGGCCCTCCTGCCCTGCTCGCCTCTCCGTGTCCTGCCGTCGTGCCTGCCCTGCTCCCCTGGTCGTCTCTGCCTGCCTGCCCTGCCTGCCTTCCCAGCCGTCCTGGTCTGCCTCCGTCCTCCTTCCCGCCCCATCGTCTCAGCGTCTCGTTGTTATCCATAGGATTGATCCACCCGGCTTTCGACCTCCTGCATTCCACCTGACCATCCTTGTCCCTTTGGCTTTTAGTGCACCTAATAAATCAGTGGCTTTAAACCTAATAAATCAGTCTCCTGTGTTCCGGGTCTCTGGTCGCTCAGTGTTACAGGAGGAGAGCTGGACCCCCAGGGGTGTCAGAGGCATTTTTGAATGTGGGGGGGGGGAGGGCACACTGGCATAAAACTAATATTTTATGTTAAATGTGGACGGGTCCAAACGAATAATTATGAAATGTGAGTGGGACATGTCACCCTCAGATTTAATGGCGGCGACGCCTTTGTGGACCCCTACAGTGTCCGTTGTCACTTGAATGCAGGAGGAGGGCAGACTTTAATTCCCAAACAGACTTACGAGGTATCTGCTGCCTCCTAGCGCTTCTCCATACGGAGGGAGATTCATCCCGGCGTGCTGTATAAAGAAAAGGGCTGCGGTGGGATTGCTCGCAGGCTACTTATTTAAAGCATTGTTGGTTCGTGGAAGGGGTGGGGAATTAAACGCGTTTTTTTTCGGTTTTATTCTAAAGTCGGGGCCGTCGCAGATCAGCGTTCTGCGGCTGTTTCCATACGCGAATTTACACGCTATTATATATAATGAGCGCTACCGATACTCGCTACGAGTAAAAACCGCACAGAAGCGAGCATTATATTAAAAATAGTAGAAAACGTGATACGCAATTTAGCGTGCAGCTTATGGTTTGAAATATGAAGCTCAGCTGCCGGCGAAGGCGCGGCGTGTACTGTAGCATTGTATTTAGTGTTGTTTATCTTTTAATTTCCTCCCTCATGATTGAATCTGTATCCTACAGGGTTAGATTTATAGCAGGAAGAAAAGTGAGCACCTTTGGCAGACTGTCAGGAAGGAGCAGGGAGGTCAGCAGACAGTTAGGGGGCAGTTAGCAACTGCTAAAAATTCAGTGGGGCATTAATCTCACAAATGGAACCATTTCTTTTGGCAGGCAGTCAGAGTAAGCTTAGGTGTAAAAAGCAAGCATTAAGCAAGCAGTCAGCTTAGCAGGCACCCTATGTTGTTGACAGTGGACCCACATTATGCGCAGTAAAAATCTTATGTTTACCACGTACACTGTACTCGATGGGCGGTTTGGAAAATGGATAGTCGGGTTATATTTGCACTGTATATCCCCTCACCCAGACGATACAGTTCAGCAGATATCTGCTTTCTGTCAGATGCTAATTCCAGGTCGTTGACTCGCGTCCTCCACGGTGTCTTAATTTCAGATAGCAACATGCTATCAGCATTGCTGCAAATGCTACGTTTATCAGTTCTCCGCCATCTCTCTTTCGGCGCTCCGCCTGACATACACCGCAATCGCTAAACAGATGGGCATTTTGGGTGACTGGCTTGTCGAGTCTGCTTGTCGTAAAGGTGCTTGTAATGGTGGATTAGCACTGTGGGTTATGTGTACTGTGGCAAGTCTCCTTTCCCTGTTCATGAACTGGGAAAAATAGGTCAACAGGTTTAGAATGTAAGTGACATCAGTTGCATCCACTATGTGAAATTCGTCTGTATCATTCTGGCTTCTATCCTTTATCCCCTTCGTGTTCTCGCAATGTCACCTGTGCCTGTATTTCCTTGCCGAGCTTGTGAGCTTTGTGTTGATGTTCGGCCCCCTGGTGGTCGGTGTGTGCTTGAATAGTTACAGTTATGCATGAAAAAGAGAGTCATAGAGGATCAGAGTACAGGACTAATCGCACACGGAATGTAACTAGGCAAATATCACACTGCTATGGAGGCAAGTGCAGCCTGGGGGCATGAGCGGATTCAGGGAGGCTCTGGGGGCTTGTCAAGAAGGTTGTTGGCTCAAATCCCATGTCTGACAGAGTAATCGCATCACTGTTGGGCCCTTGAGCAAGACCCTTAACTCCAAAACTAGCTCTGGGGCAGCAGAAAAATGGTTGACCCTCCAAGCTCCGTTCTCACCTGTGGATGTGTCTCTGTCTCGTAAGTGAGCAGAACAGGATATGCGAAGCCAAGCAATTCCCATGTATCTGTGCTTCTACTTATGGCTGAGAGAAGGATATCGTTAGTATTACTGCGAGTCTTCTGTCACCAAGTGTAGTTCATTTTTACTTCCTTTCCCAAATAAGCCATGCTGCTGATGACACAGAAGCTTTTGTCTGGTTTCCAAAGCACACATTAAATGAAAAAATAATAAGGTACAGAGCTGAAGGCTTGGATCTCTGCTCCGGGAAGAGGCTACAATCTTATCCTCTCTCTCACCCACAGGCCATAAGTGACATCCTTGGGGTCGCTCCATGGTAGATCTCTTGTGGTAAAAATCTCACTGCATGTCAACTTTGAGAACGAACCAGCGATCAAACAGAGCAGATTAGGCGCTAGCATTATACTGATAAAACTAATGTGACCAATGTGTGACACTTGATCTCAAGTGTCACACATTGACCGTGAGACTCACGCATTTCAGCCAGTTCACACGCTCGCACGCCACACCTCGCGTTTCTCACGCTGAGCAGTACGGCATAACGCCCACCATGGTGTCCCGTTCTATAGAATTAATGTAAGATGCCCAGGCATACAGTGTGGTTGTTTTCTGCCGAGTTCATAGCCGTCCCGAGTTCTATAGAGCCACGTACCAGCCAATCAGAAAATAGTATTTGGTGTTTCCGGGTAAATTACAAAATCAATTACATGTGATCCGCTGCAAGCACATTATTACATGGATTAGCGCACACACGGAGTGCAGATGAGGTAGAAGTGGCAGGGCAAGATCCGATGAATGTGGTAGGTAGGACTCTCAGATTTCATGCCTTGACCATGAGACACATACTCTGCTCCTAAAAGATCTCTCCAGACATTCGATGAAACTTGAGAGCCTCGCATTGTGTTGGTTTGTACTTATCTGAATTATTTCACTGTAGCTAGTACACGAGAATAATGATTGATAGATGAAAGCACAGAGATTGACCAAATTTAGAAGAGCAGAATTGGCTAAGAGGGCGTCGCATAGCAAGGAGGTTGCATAGCTTGTTAGTGAAGATCTGGCGTGCCTTGTTTGTTGAAAGAACCCTCTGTAAGGTTTTGATGTGAGCTTCAGAATTACAGTAAACACCCCTATTCTTCATGGCGACCGAGGGCCATCGGAGATTTCTGACCCCCAAGCACTTACTGACGTCGCTTCATAAAAGATCGATTATTATGAAAGCTAAGGAGAGATGTGCTTCTGCGTAAGCCTCTGCCGGTGGGTCATCAGCATCAGAGGCAGAATTAACATTTAGACCGGACCTGCTGCAGGAAGTGAGCCCTTGATTTGCTCTGGCTTTTAGCAAGATTGCGAAGAGTACATATTCAATTAATGTTCTTTGGTAGTTGGGTATTTTAGGGTTTGGAGTAAATAGGGGTGAATCAATGTTTTTAAAAGTTTGTGTGTGTGCGTGGGAGGGGAGGGGGGGGGTGCTAGGAGAAGGAGGTTAATAAATTCCCCTTCAAAACAATGTCCAAATCATAATTAACTTCCTGCAATCCATTCCCATCATTCACCCATCCATCCATTTTCCAAACCACTTATCCTACTGGGTTGCGGGGGGTCCGGAGCCTATCCCGGAAGCAATGGGCAC
>JAODJX010000097.1:10469396-10484744 GCA_026776945.1 Isichthys henryi
ACCCAGGCGGAGACTCGAACCTGGGTCCCAGAGGTGTGAGGCGACAGTGCTAACCACTGCACCACCATGCCGCCCCACAGTCAACACACATAATTTTTAATAAAGGCGTTCCTTATTTAGTTTCTACTGACTAACATGTTCTGCTAACGAGCCAGCTAGCTATGATCTTCTGATGCAACTTCGCAACTAATGCTAACTGTATATGCGACCGTGACGCCATCACATGACAGCGGCACCGTGAAAATCAAAGAAGCTATTTCTAATATTTGCACAAGATGACCTGCCCCAAAGTGAGTTTTGACGTCCTAGGAACAACAAAACCTGCCTCTGACTGTACGGTGCAGTGGGATCACTGAGCAGATCATACTGGAAGACTCTGAGCTGAAGATCAGCAGTGAATGGCTTACAGTGCGCTGTAGTGCTTATCCAGTCCCAGGTGGTGCCTGTTCTTAGAGAGGATTGTGCAGCAAGTGTTTTTAATACTCTCTCATGCTGAATGCCACTGTGACACCTTCAGAAGCCTTGTATTGTTAAAACACAATTATTGGATTTTTGTAGATCCCCACCTGCGGATGTGCACATCTAACCTCCATTCCTCCCTCCCCACATTTCTGAGCCCTGAGCAGGTCTCTTCTGAGACCAAGCAGTGTGGCTCATGCTGCGGTTCAGTGCTCCTGTTTATGATTTTTCTAGCTACTGTTTCGTTGGGATCTTACATAATAAACCCTCCGACTGACTGCAACTCTTGTCTCGACTGCTGTTTCCCTTCACTCAGTTCCCGGTGCCAACGTATCAGTTCAGAGCCTTCAGCCGCAGTCTCTGAGGCTTGTCCGTCACCCAGAAAAAAATGTTTTAATGGTCAGAGATTAGCTAAGAAGCTAAGACAATTATTATCAACCGTATCTCTGCAGCAATCAGCTCCAACCATGAAAGCCCCACCACATGCGATTAAGAACAAGGGAAACGGAAGCAATAAAGCAAGAGTGAAATCGCATAATCTGGTTACAGCTTGTAGAAACATCCAGGAGACATAGCAAGAAGAATACTTACAGTGGGACCTGGAGGTGTCCTGGATGCCTTTGCAGTGAATTTATCCATGCAGATGTTGGCTCTGCTCTCGGCTGAGGTTGGTGGGGGGCGGGATAGCGGGGCTTTGGCAGGTCAAACTCCATGGACAAATAGCAAGAAAGGAAGATCCCTGCTGAGGAGTGCAGTGAGGAAATTCCACAATGTATGCAATAAGTGTCTATTGTGCTTTACTTCCTGTTTCCTGGTCTTTTTAGTAGGATTCAGCTTTCATGTAAATATTCCACCTAAAGGAAAAGTGATTCTGTGTGTCAAATCAGCACACGGCCTCGATATTGTTATTGCCCCAAAGTCTGCAATTACTGTTATTGTTAAGTATGAGCGTCACTCGTTTACCTGATTTACTCTCAGATTGTTAAAATGATGGTATAATTTTCAGTCGTGACACTCCCACCAGCCTAAATTAATCTAATCAGGTCTTTTCTATGCATGAATATTGTGTGTACGGTTCATAATGCCTTATAGTCAGAACACCCATAATAAATCTCATCGTCACGTCATGCATGATCACTAAATGCTGTTTATATATTTACCATAACTTATACTATGTGATTTAAGTAGAAACCTGCAGTGTATAAAAGAAAAATTAATATGAGTAATCATATTCACTTCATATATAGTGTGCATGTGTGTGTGTGTGCGTGTGGTCCAGGTATACCTTACCTTGTGGGGACCAAATGTCCCAGTGTGTGTGTGCGCGTGTGTGTCTATATATATATATTCAATTGGATTTAACCCTTTGTTTTATATCGGACCGACAATATAAGAAATCCTTCCACAATAAACACTTCAGGAGGTGCTGAGGCAAACTGTATCTGACTTTTTTGCAAGATGCTTACGGTGCAAGTAATTCTGCGTTCCCTCCCTGCATCGAAGAAAAACGCAAAAGCCCCAAAAATAAAACCCATCAAAAAATAATCTTAATATTGTTTCAGAAGTTTCCTGGGATTTGGGCTGCATAGCTTGCGGGTATAACTGGTGTCTTATAAACAAAAGAAACGATACGATATAAGACTACAAACTTTGAAAACTCCTTTGTTTTGGTTTGCCCCAAGCCATAAACACAGATATCCATTAAAACAAGTTCATGTTGGGCGCATGTCAACCCAAAAAACCCATATAACAGTTGCTTGAGCATATTGTTGTGTTGTGTCCTTTTTACAAGACCCTGCTTTTGCTCCTACTAGAGGCACAGAAACCTTCAGCCTTAGACTTTGCCTCCTGTTTGGAGTTTCGTGTGTGACCAAGGTGAGACTCCTAACATCTTATTTTGAACAAGCTGCTTAGATGACACAGATATCCCCCGACAGAATACAGCATGCTAGGATTGTTAGGGACTTGAACATAGATTCAAAGGACAGTGATCTTAAGCAATCTGAGGCAATTAGATCAGGGCAGAGGCTGTGAGTTTTTCCATTAACTTAAGATATCTGGGCGAAAAAGCCCCAGTCTCGTGACACCTGCGAAAATCACGTGATGTTACTTTTAAATGAAAAGGAAATTGACTACTGTGAAAAGGAATGAAAAGGGGAAATTCAGTTTTATAAAAACCTGTAACTGCAATCAAAAAACTAAGCATGCCAAAAAATTTTGTATTTTGTTTGGCTACTTATGATTAAAGTTAGGACTGGATTGGGGTTAAAGTTGTGATTGCTGGGAGTAAAGTTTTTTTCATAGAAATGAATGGATGGTGCCCACAAAGATATGTGCGTGTGTGTGTGAGCGGGTATTCCTTACTTTATGGGGACACAATGTCCCCACAATGTGATGAATACCTGTTCTATTTCCCTTATGGGGACCAGTTTCCTGGGGTTAAGGTTGTCATAGTTAGCGTTAACATTTTTCCCATAGAAATGAATGAGTGGTCCCCATAAAGATATCTTTACCCGACATGTGTGTGTATGTGTGTGTGTAGCTTGCATAATCTCCCATTGTGCATGTGGGTTTCCTCTGGTTCCTCTGGTTTCCTTTGACACTCTAAGCACATATGGTTAGGTGATATAGCTATGCATGATTGCGTGTGACACTGCGGGCTGCTGTGACCTACTGCGGCCTGCTGTGACCTGCTGCAACCTGCTGTGACCTGGCAGCCTGTTGAGGGCGCCCCCAGCCCCTATCCCTGTGTTTCCTGCCATTGGCTCCAAACTCACCCTGTACTGGGCAAACACTTACGCAGAATGGATGGATGGACTTATTCGATATTTAACAATTAATATGAAGCACAGAACAGCAGTTTTTCTTTGAAATGTAATTTATGACCTTAGGACCGAAACTGTTGAGCCATTGTTGAATCCTTGGGAGAATTTTGCTAAAATGTCTGTGTATAAACGATAAATGTTGTGCATCCCGTAAATTGTATTACGATTTCAATACAAAAATAAGTATTTTGAGCTTAAAAGAGAGAGACTAACAGCCCAGGGCATAATCTGGTTGAAGTCATGTGTTATCATGCAGAATACCAGCCCTGGAGCTCAAGGTAACCCAGAAAATGAAGCCTTCTGTTAGCTCTTGGTCACGTCTTATTAGGGTTATCTATGTGGTTAAATGGTTGGATGAACAGCATTGGAACATTTGTGATGAAAGTCAAGGAAATGGCTGCATGTATGGGTTTTAATGGGTTTATGAATTTAATGAGGTTTTTATTGCTTAGTCGTGGTTTTTCAGATTGTCCTTCTTGAAGAGTCTTTTTCTGACTCTGTTATGTTAAAGCTTTTTTTTTGACATTTTGTCCTACCGAAATATGCAAAATCACTTCCTTCAGCACTACAGCAAATACATAATATTAACCAGTTTTCCATTAGTTTCTCACTTTTGTCAGACTAATGGGCTTCAATTTACATGCAGTTCCTTACATATAACTTCAAATTAAGATCCGACTTCTAATTAAGGGCGTGACTCTCGGCGGCCAATCACAGCCAATGTGTTTGCTCACAAAGAGGGAATGGAAACACCTCATTATCTGCTCTTTTCTGTTATTTGTGTTCTCGCCCCTGTCACAGGATGCCGGTTGGTTAATATCCTGTCCTGACACCAAGCAGTTCCTGGAATCGCGTCGCCTTCTAAAGCCAACAGGCTACAGCAATATCCTGTGATGCCGCATTTCTAGATTTCTAATTTTTACATGAAAATACTTTCCTTTCAAGGCTTCGTTGACAATGTGAACTGTACCGATTACCTCTTTTTGAATTAACGCCACGAACTCCAGCTTCTATTTCGGACTGAAATGTTCCAAAATTGAAACGCTCCTCTGGCATTTGTCTGGAGCGTTTCAAAGCAATAGTATGTTGGCTCAGAATAACAAAATGCTACCTTTAAATCACAGTAGTCCTTGATAACAAGACAGCATCCACTGAACCTTTAACAAATGAATACCTGTATATAAAGCAATGAACCATAAGAATCGAACTATTAGATTTTGAGATTCTCACAGTGATTTAAGATGGGAAAATAACATCGGAACATGGGATTAAAACATGTACTTAATTTTATATCGACTATGTTCACTTCAGATACGATCTTCCTTTTCTTTTGCTTCATTGTTAAGTTACCCCATAATGCTCCCACATACTGTATTTGATCATCTATTTTTATAACAGAAAATGGGACCCCATGACTAATTCTACACGCTTGTCAGAAAGTCTGCATCACTGATTATAGAAAAATCTCCACCCAGTTTTAAGCAATGACAGTAAGAGGACAGAACTAGGTTTGTCGATAGTCCTACATGCACGCTGTGGAAATTCATGTATCTTTATACCCCTCCAAGGTGACCATCCTTAAATACCAAATAATGTGGAGGGTCTCCAGGCTTATGGATTGGAATTTATTTATATAATTAGCTTTGTGGGGAGACAATAGCTGTGTATTCAGACGAACACCTTTACATCATTGTCTCAGCTACCCCCCTTTGGGGGAATCCCTCACATTAAAGAATTTTCCTGGTGGGACTTTAGCAATGTGTCTGTATGCTGATTTAAATCCTAGTCCATCCATTCCAAGGCATATGTGGGAGACTGTTGGGACAAAACGGGCCAATGATATGGGTTTCTCTAATGAGGACTATGCAGGAATATGCACAGGAAGTGGAGAGAAGAGGTATAATTACCTGTGTTAGAGAGCGATCTCTCTGGTACTCACTGAGGATAAGGCCATCCATTACAGTAGAGCATGTGATTTGTCTGTGTGTCAGGCATTCTGTGGTGCTACCTTAGCTGGGGGCCTACCCTGGGGGGAGTGTAAAAGACATCTATGACGACACTGCGAAGAGAAATGAGGGAACAAGTGGAATCTTTATTTCTACAAGTTATTGTTTCAGGCGGAATCGATGCTGAGGAGTCGATATTGTGGTACTTAGCCGTTGATGAAACGAAGTTAATCAGTGGTCGTGAAGACCTCAAATGTGTTTTCAGTCCTCGACTCCATGCTGTTGAGGAGAAGGCTTCTTCTGCTAGCGTCTGACGTCGAGTCACGGTCCAGTTTTTTCTCGGCTCAGTGACGTGAAGTGGAAAGTGTGGTAAGAATGATCTGTTGCAGAATTCGCAAATGAGTGGTTGTGGGATAAGTTTCAGGGTGTCACTCCGCATCGGAGAACATCTCACAGAATCAGATTATTCAGATGCTTTAAGTCTCAGGGTCGTTACTAGGGCAGTGTATGCTAGACGCTACTGCCTTTCCAACCGTGATTCCCCATTAATGATGCATTAATGGCGGGGGTTCAGCAACCTCCCTTGATGTGTGGATACAATTCCTCCTAACCAAAGACAAATATACACCGAGAGGTGTCTCCATGTATTGGCCTCGTCTTGCTGCATGTTCTTACCTTCAGAATCGTAATTTTGAGCAAAGGTTATTCAAACAGGTTCTTTTCTCAGATAGTCCCTATAGCAACAGTAACTAGACTCAAACACTGGCATTAAGGAAACTCCCACAAGTCCATCTGTCCATCTCCTTTATCCCTCGCCATCCAATGGGGGCTGTTTCGGGGTCCAAAATTAAGCCGACTACCTTGTCCAGGCTAGTTAGCACAACCCTGTCATGGGCTCCAAATACACACACATAGCATCTGGATGTGAGAGTGCCACTCAAAGGGCCCTTGAGGTCACATGACTCACTAGAGCGCGGTTCCTTAACTGCATCACGCAGCAGCCTCTCTGGTGTCACTGGTGCACGGTAGCTACAGGGAGCATAATCTCTTCCCAGATTAATGACCTGGTTCGAGCGGGTATGTGTTGTTTTTCTTCCCGCTGCTTTGCCATTTCACTGCTTTTCTTCAGGCTGAACAATCAATAATGGAATTTTTTAACAGCTCAAAGTTGTGAGTCAGAGTCATTACCTCCTTCATTATCTGACCACATCACTCATTATGCTGCACAAAGCTATTATTAACTCTGACTTAGTCCCCTGCAGGACGACACGCCCCGCTGACATCGCGAGTAACCCGCCACCTCCAGATTGCGCAAGTGGATGAGAGTGACCTTTCGGTCCCTGCCTGCATTTTATAACCTTGGTGATGGTCGCTGTGTATTTTATCTGCCACAAACTCAGTTTGACTTCTCATCTTGACAGCCGCCTGCATATCCACTGGCGCTCAGTGTAAATCGCGAAACGGGAACACGGAGAAATCGGGATGTGTTCAATATGTCACTGTCTGCCTCTTTGAACGCCCCACACAGTAAATAGCAGGAGTGATATTTTCTATCGGCATGAAAGGTAATTGTTCTGTGGGGAGGGATTGCTGCTCTGTTTCTCAATGTGATGCCACCTTGATTGCCAATAAGCGATAAATTAGCTGTGCGGACTGATGGAGGCGGTTCTCCCATAACTGCTACAAACCCGAAAATAGCTGAACCAGGCTGGAATGGCATCCCATTACTGCAGCAGCCTTTCTCTTTGAGGTGCAGACAGCCGAGTGACTCAGCAGTGACTCAGCAGCAGCCTCACGGTGACAGGGCATTGTGTGACGCCGCTTCCAAAATTTCTACTGGAATCCTTGCCTGGACGGGGGCCTCCTTTTCTAATTTTTTTAAATATCCTTTCTCATCGTTCTCGGTATTTTAAAGCTCACCAGGGAGGCTCACTGTGGGTTTACTCCTGGGTGTGTTTTGCAGAGGCGGAAGGTTCAGGTCCAGAAAGTAAAAATCCAGACCAAGATTTTGTTTCAACCAACCAGTTGAGTATAAAGAGTCGCATTCATATACCATTCATCTGGTTGGTTGAAACAAAATCTTGGTCTGGATTTTTACTTTCTGGACCTGATCTATGCACCTCTGGTGTCCAGGCTTGATGACAACATACATAGTATGAATACAGGGTCAAATGTGCATCAAAGGTCATAACGTGTGAAATTTTCGCTAAAACTAGCATGCTATGGAAAAGAATAACTTATTACCTGTGCGGTTAAAGCGATGTCAAGTCTTGCTCTTGTATATTGTATATTGCTCTGGCAATGACATCATTCTCTGTAGGGTAACATTCATGGAATCAGCAGACAGGAGGCGTGGCCAAGTCCGTTTAGTCACGCCCAGGGTTCTGCGTGTCTGGCACATGCCGTCTCCCTCCCGCTCTGCTGGTCATCTGTATTCGACTCAGCCATCTCCCTGTTCTTGTTACATTATATGCTATGAAACAAATAGCAGTTGCTAATGGTGTCAGCAGACATCAATTAGTCCTCGGCCACGCTCTGTTGCTCTGTCCTTTCTAGGAGAGGGTCTTAAATTGTCTGAAATGCCACGGCCATTAAGTCAGGAATGTTTAATGAGTCTTCAAACGTGGACAGGGATGGATCCGGGCTGGGTAGCTCGCAGCGAGCCATCTGATCCTTGGGAATCGATCGAATCCCCGTGCCACCCCCGGGGGCTGCGGTGTGTCCTACTCTACCTATTATTCATCTCCCTCGGCCCCCATGGCGCCTGCCCGCTTTTCCGCCTAGGTGATGGGGCATTGAAATAGTGGAGGCATCTAGGGCAAACCACAGCTATTGGTTCTCCTGCCAAGCTCGCAAACTATTTGCTGTGGGTGATGGCTCTTTGCCACCTGACTCGCACTTTCTCCAGCTGGGTTAGACCCACACTGAGTGGATGGAAAGCTCTCTCAGTGCAATGAACACGTAATCGTGCTATTAGCATGATGCTAAACTTTGGACGCTCATGCTGGCTCATGCCAAACATTTGCTGCTCTCCCTGATAGTCAGTTGGTTTTCTTCCCCCCTTGCCTGGAATTTAGGAACAAGACAAATACCTGAATGTTTGCAGGTCACAAACCCTCCACTGAAAAGATGCCTGAGGCGGGAATTTGAAAGGAAGTGCATTGTCTTACAAAGATGTTCATCTATTCTCCAACTTATTTAGAGAGAATAGACTTATTTAATACAGGGTTGGGGGGATTGTTGGAGCCCATCCCTGGCAGCACATGGCACAGGGCAGGGAATCACCCTGAATGCAGTGCCAGTCCATCACAAATGGAGCAATGTCGGAAAATTGGCCTCATTAAATGAGAGAGGTGCCACTGCCAGCATGTGTAAACAGTGAAAACTCGCCGTGTGAAACTAATCATTTCTCGTCCACCAGAACTAATGTCATAAATGTAGTGCATTATTGGCAGCTGGTAATCCTTTATTCCCCACAATGATAATCCTTTTACTGCCGCTGCAAAATACTTTGCTCGGTGAAGAATGACTCGAGCCTCGAGATGTTGCAGGCGTTTCAGCAAGGGCTGTGTAATACCGAAATACGTCGATTAGCCTTTAGCTGTTAACACCTGACTCATTGAATGCACACCTAATTGAGTCTAGTCCCTGCTCTGACGGCCTTGTGCTCTGTGTGAGGTCCTTTTCACATGGCGTTTAGCATCTGCCGCTCTATGAAATCATACCAGGTGTTGTGATTGTTATAGTAACATTACCCATCCTGTGTTTTTATGATAGTGAGGTAGGCCTAATGTTCTGTGCAGACAATCATTCTGTGAGCACTCAGTGCAGATTTAGTGGCTAGTGAGCGCTGCAAGCATAAGGTTGAGTGGGGAAAACAGAGGTCTGGGCACAACTGAATATATTATGAAGCAAGGCAGCCCTTAACCGGCTGGGTGCACATCATGGTTCATAGGCTCTCCAGCTGGAACATCTGCCACCAGACCTTCTCTTCAAGCAAACAGACACAATGCAAGACCACTGGCTTCTGGCCAGGTGCTTGAAAGATATTTACCATCTACAGCACTGTTCTGCATGTGCAGTGGAGATCAGTGAAATACTGCAGCAGTAGGGTTGCCAGCTTTGGCCAGCTGGCTAGTGTGAGATTTTCAATTCAAGACAAGTCTGCACACGCATTTACATGTATGTAACACTCTTATTACCTTGTAATTAGTCTGTAGGGTTTGCAAACTACCCCAATACTTTAGATGTAGCTAATTTTAGGATTGTAATGGAATAATGTAGATTTGCCATAAGATTTCTTGCATCAGCATGAGAGTCTGAAAGTGTGACTGTCACACCAGTTGCGTGAGAGCTGGCAACCCTGCAGCAAATGTTGTCAGCACATTAAGGAACATTTTTTTTGTAAGTGTAAGGCATTATTTGGCATCCTGTCATAAAATGACTGGTATAGAATTGTTGCAAGAGATTTAAAGAGAAATTGTTCAGTCAATCTATTCTTAGGTAATCTTTTCCTGGAAAGTTGAAATACTGTTACGTAAATAGATTTCTTGGTGGATTTTAAACAACCAAAAATGACTCCAATGTTCCTGCCTACCTGTTTTATTTAATAACTAGCCAAGCCCATTCAGGTGTTTCCTCCCTGACCTAAACAGAACGATTGCGCCAAATGTAGGCCGTTACATTTTGGGAAAAAATGTTCTCCTAAGTCAACCTTGGTGGAGGATGTGGAACTCCGATATGAAACTAATCAGAGCAGCCCAAGGTGAGCATTAAAAACCTCAGTAAACCATTTCTGTCTCACATCAGCTGCTCACCCTGTCTTCACCTCCATTTCCCAGTTCACACAAGCATTCCCACAGCACTGCATCCAAAATTCTTCAGTGCCCCAAAATAGCACTGCCTCATGACCCCCCCGTGTGGCAGAGGGGGTTTTCGCTGGAAGATATTGCTGACCCCCTCCTATCAGTTATACAAATTCAAAATCATAGGCAGAGTAGGACAGTTTCCCCCCTCCCCACCTACTCTGTCCCAGCTGACAGATGGTATAAACAAAAAAACAAGCAAATACAACAACAGTTAAAATAACTAAATAGAAAAATAGCTAAATAAGAAAATAAAATGGAAAGCGTACTGATTATAATCATGACAATAAAATTTATAATAAAAGGAGAAAAGAGAAGGAGGCAGGGATTGAGGATGCCTGCTTAGAGGTTGGAAGTCAAGGGCAAACACATGAACCAACCACAATTCGAAAGTAATTTTAAGGTTTTGAAAATACGCAAGAAGTGATCCCCAGACCCAATGGGATTCCTTCACCGAATCGGAAACAAATGGTGAGTTTTCTCCACATTTAAACAAGATAAGAGGCCTTTCAGCCATTGAGAGTGGGTAGGCAGGCCTTCCCCATCCATCTGAGCGATATTGCACATCGTGCCAGAAGGGAGGCAAAGGATAATGCATAGCACTTAGCTTTAGGCAGCCCCCCGTAACACCAAATAGTGCTGTGAATGGATTGGGTTCTGCAGCACATTCTAGAATCTGGAAGAGCGTTTCAAAGACTTCTCTCCAAGACTTTTCAAGCTGGGACAGAAGCCAAACCGTTTGCATCGGTGTAGCGTCAAGGCGGTTGCATTTGTCACACTCAGTGCTAAGCTCTGGGTGCATTTTGGGTAATTTCATTTTGGATACAACGGCTCTATGTATAACCTTAAATTGGAGCAAAGAGAATCCCTGTTCTAAATCATATCTGCCACTCTTGTTGGTCTACATTCAATTCCTCGGTAAAGGAAGGACTCCATCTCACTGGCATGTGCATGCAGCATCTCTCTCCACAGACTATGCAAAAAGAGCAGCATTGATGTCGTGAGCAATTAATTGCCAAGATATGGTCCAGCTGAGGAAAGCTCCACCCACGGGAATGTGCCAAACAGTAATGGGCCACAGGGGAAAACCTGCATGACCTGGCTCAAAGCAGCCTATTTAAGCAATAGCAGGGCAGCATTGGGAAGATTACAGTTTCGGTCTGCCTGAGTGGGATTCTGGGTAATGAGGGTTCCATTTCAATAAGTCACTGTACACCAATCCCTTTATTGAAGGCAACCCAAAAGATGTGTTTTTTATATGTTATTTTATATAGTATATTTTAAATGTTCTCTGTTGATGTCCTGGCCTCTCAAACACTTATCCGTGATTTCATATCAATTTAAAGGATCAGCGTAACACACCATTTGGTCATATAAGAAATATGCCATATTTCTTGTAATATAATTCCACAAAAGACATCATTTTCTGGAAGAAAATCGCTGACTCTCTTAAACATTGATGACTTTATCACCCATCTATCCGTGCATGTTCTGTACCCACTTGTTCTATTCAGTGTCGTGGGGTTCCGGAGCCTGTTTCGGAAGCTAAGCCTGCAAGAATGAGTTTATCGGGTATTAGAAATTCTTAAACATAATTACAAATCAGAGAAATGGACATGTCTTGCAATGCATGCAGTATTAATTGGACACAGTATTAAAATCCATATTCCTTCATCCTCACTGTTTGAAGCTTGTGTTGCTTCTTTTAAAGTAAATTGGTTTGGAAATGCGGTCTTGTTTGGCAAGTGAAAAATGACAGCAAAGCAAAATAAAATACAAATATGTGTCTTAGAATTTGCATGTCAAAGGCATCTAGTGTGCTAAGGACAGAATGCATTTTCATTAAAGAGGAATAATATCAGTGATTGATTAAATTGAACTTGTCACAGATTATGTTTGAGCACATTATCTATATGTAAAACCATGTTTTCCAAACTGCTTTTCCAGCTCAGTAAGTCTGCGTTCCCTACATGCACGATTCTTCTTAGAAGTATAAAAGAATTATGAGAATTAAGTTCTTTGGCGGTCCGGCACCCAGGCTGGCTAAATTCATGCAATGGATATTTTTTTCCATCACAATAACACACTATATTTCTTTTAAACTGCTCCAGCTAGCAAATGCTCTGTAATGTAGACCTCAGGTGTCCTGTAGTGAAGATATCTCCAATGGAACTAGCTGGCTGCTGCCATTCCTGTGAGTGGGGGGTGCAAAGGGGAAAAACTAGCAGCTGTGAAGCCGAATCGATTTTTCATCCATTCCCGCAGCCTCCCGTGAAGCGCAAACAGATGCAGGATCAATGTCCCATCAAAGAACGTTTTTCTGTTATCTATATCCTGAATGCGGAGAGGATACAGATTCGCCCTAACGCACAGAACTTCGTTTGGAATAATGACTTCAAATTAAGGCTGTGAGGCATTTAGGACTAAAAAAATTCCTAAAGTATAGTGAGAAGGCAGAGCGGTGTTCTGGAGGAAGGAACTGCCAGGGGCGTCTGTTAAACAAGGTACACGGAAACCAGCTATGTCAGGGGGGACTTTAATTACGCTTATTTCCAGCTATGACTCTCATTATAATTTGCAGTAACATTGTTGCATTCCTAGATGTGTTGAAATGAAATACGTTAATTAAGAAATGTTTCTTTTTGACTGATTTGGGAATTGCTTGTCATCAGCGAGCCACTAACCTGAATAGAAAAACGTTTTTAGCAATATGTTAGCAATTACCGTAGCAAATAAATCGTGACAAAATACGAGACTGCTGCTGCACCCGCCATGTGATGCTGCGGTGAGGGGCAGGTGTCTTAGGGGCCCAGGGTCATTAGGTGGGTCCCCCACACAGAAGGATCTGAGGCAGCATCCTGCTTTAACCTTCCAGGCACGTCAGTATGCTGGGGCAAAGGGAATCAACTGCTACAACTCCCTACCATCTGGGAAGGGTCTGTGGCGAGCCTCGTAAGGAAGCCATGCCGCTTAAGGAGAGGGAATGTTTGTTCAGTGCTTTCACAGGGATGCCCCAGTGGCCTAATGGATAAGGCACTGGCCTCCTAAGCCAGGGATTGTGGGTTCGAGTCCCATCTGGGGTGACTTGTGTTTTCTGTCTTGGGTATGACAGTTTTCCAACTTGCAGGGAAACTAATTTTTTGGGGGTTGGTGGTGGGATTAGCACAATTTACAACTTCTCTGTACAAACAAGCAAGATACTCTTCTGCTCTCTGCAGGAGTAGCTCTGCTGCAGCCGCCCACAGGAAGGCTGCATGCACCATGAAGGGGATGGGGGGAAGCCCTCAGGAGCCCCATCCCTGCAGACGAGTTGAAACCGTCGGAGAGCTAATAGAGTCAGGCCTGTTGGGAATCGGGACTGGTGTGGTGCTGTGGTGTCGCCTGCTGCATGGCGGCACTTAGTTCCCAGTTTGGGGCGACCGATCCGGGTAGGTGTGTGGAACGTCTTGTCTCTCCGGCAAGATGACCATCTTCCTCTGCTGTCGGGGAGTTTTGTAAACTCTGCATTTCGGTGGCAGCGCTCTCTGAGGTACGCAGACCAGGGAGTGGTCAGATCTCTGTACCTATACCTACTTTTCGTCTGGTTGGTCTGATGGCTGCCATACTCAGGGAGTAGTTGTTGCTGAAGCGGATCGGCTCCTTCCGATGTTTGATGTCACTCCTTTCAACGAGGCTAAGACACTCCTTGAGGGTCTTGTCTGTTGTCTCAGTGAGTGGTCTGCTAGGATGTGGGCTGGGAAATCTGATCGTGGATCAGCATATGAACATGTTGGTTTGAAAATGCTTACATTTTCAACTCTGCCTCGCAGCCCTTTCAGAACTTGCCGGTTGCAACCCACGGGTTGAGAATCGCTGGTCTATTTGCATCTTCAGCACATCCTGGAAGGCAGACTGAAGTGTCCGGTCAGGTCTACACAGGGCTGAAGGCTCATTAGTTGCCAAACTAACAGCCCCTCGTAGCTGGCAAACAGCTTGATGGCGGTTGAAAAATAATGCGCACAGTCAGTGGTCCATCATGCTTTAGCTGGGAGCTGCAGAAATCTATTTGACTGTGATGTTTGGACAGATATTAAGAGATAGACTGAAAACCAAGGGGTTTGCACAGAGTATGAACCCACTGCTGGGTGGGCACAGTGCCACCGGGTTTGACCGATTTTGCTGGGATGTGTGATGAAGCCAAACAGCCAAATAAATGAAGCGTGAGATCTGCTCAGTTGTACCCCCCCCCGCCCCCTTGTGCCATGTCCAAACTATGGCAGAGCTGAAAACTGGCAATTTTCAGGGAGAACTGACAATGTCACATGGGCCACCTGGTGGGCCTGACTTACCTATTTCAGAGGACTGTCGCCACAACAACTACGGCCCCTCCGTCACCCTGTGGCCAATGGGACTGTGTCTTCTGCTTTGCCGGCCAACCAATTGGAGCTACCTTATCTTTTTGTCTCCGCCCACCTGTGTTCTGGCCCTCCTCCATGCTGTCACTGCCCTGTCAACATGGCAGTGTATCCCAAAAAGAAAGAGGGAGAGTGAAATGAGAAAAGAAATAAATAAAAGAAAGAGAGAGAGAAAGATGGAAACAGGGAAAATGAAATGCATAATTTGTAGGAATGCGGTTGTTGTCTTTCCGTTGGCTCAAAGGCCGCTGTTATCTCACGTCTGTAAATGATAGGTTACAGATGATGTGTCCACTTTATGCTGTATTCCTTCTTAAGTGACAGCAGGTATAGGAAACTGTCTGCTCTGAAACTATGGGGGGAAAATGGAGCCCTTTCATCCATGTGATGAAACTGCAAACCCACTCAGTTGGGTTTGTTTCGAAGGACAGACTTTCTGCACTGATATACTGTCATGATGGCCATTCATATTCATATTTGGTATAACTGTGCATAAGCATATGTCATGTTTTCGGTACTAAGGAAACTGCAGAAGCTAGAACTTGCTCGCAGTGTGACTTTATTGATCCACATTGTCACGGGATCCATCTCGCGTGTAAGAAGCACTAGTTGCTTTAATTATCCATTTCAATCCCAAGTGCTTTCCTAAGTGATTGTGTATCTATTTATATCTATCCTTAAGCAAGACTCAGAGAGAGGCATTTCAAACAGGATTATCATCATCTGCAGGACTTCAGAGGGTCTGTTTGCTGTTGTTTTCCCAATTACAATTTTGCATTTACAAGCTGATTTTGTGAGTTTGTCTTGTTTAAACAGAAATGGGAATTTAATTAACGCTGCTTCATTAAGAAGTGGGGGG
>JAODJX010000097.1:10486550-10497504 GCA_026776945.1 Isichthys henryi
CGGAGTACCCGGAGGAAACCCCACGACGACATGGGGAGAACATGCAAACTCCGCACACATGTGACCCAGGCGGGTCCCAGAGGTGTGAGGCAACAGTGCTAACCACTGCACCACCATGCCGCCCCTAAGTGTGTCTCATTGATTTAAAAAAAATCCCTGCACACTTGGGCTCCTTACATATATATGCGCACTTGCGCCGTAAGACAAAATACGTCACCACAGTATGCAGTGTCTCAGCGCGCTTGGCCCTCAGTGTGCTGAACAGGACAAGCCTTAGTGTCCCTTTTCTCTCCCCTGATTTTGAGAGACTCCACCGTATCGCATCAAGCAGTCGATCCACTCCAGGACAGTGTGCCGTTTGCAGGACCCATATGCATAAATAGAACAAAATGACTACAGCTCACAAATCGGTTTGCATTCTCATTTGACACACAAATGCCGTTGTGCGTGTATAGTACTTTACCAGCCTGTAAAAGGAGCACTCTGTCCAAAGTCTGCCGGACCCTTCTCTCCAGGTTCAAGCTGGCTTGACACAAACAATGGACTCATCATCTCATTGCATTCATACAGTGACAATAAAGATCTTGTATGATGGTCTCTGCCAAGCAGCTGGCTTGTTCTTCCTGAATTTACTTTGGATAGAAAATAGCATTTTAGTGTCACGTACTGTTTGACTAAACATGACTAAATTGATGGCAGTCCCTCACTGTAGTAATGAAATGATATTTGCCATTTATACAAATTCTGGGAATAAGAGGAATTCCTCTCCACCAATCGGCATCAAAGTGAGAACGTTCATGTGGCCGGCGACCAGCAAAGCCTCGCCCCCCCCATTTCTTTTTGGCAGTCACACCTGACTGTAGTTTGGTTAATGAGGCCTGTGGGGGGAAGTAAGGAGTCATTAAGGTGCGCTAATGAGTGGAGGATGGCAGAACCCACACTGAAAGCCTGGGCCAAACATCGCAGATTTTGCCAGGAATAAATATTTCGTTTAAACTTACTTATTGTGAAAGTAAAGATTTAACTTTAAAACAGCTGTGTTCAGATTGCACTTCGCTACTTAGCCAGAAATGCATCCAAAGCGACTTGCAGAGTTTTATATGATCAGAGGTTTTACAGGAGAAATTCAGGGTAAGTATCTTTCTGCAGGGGCTTCCCCGGGGACATGCACCAACAAGCCCCAGATTAAGAGCCCAAATCCTTAACCACTACTCCCCTCTTCTGCCAGACGGCTTAGCCAACACATTAATAACAAATGGAAAGCCATAAAATTACTGTCACAGGCAGAGATGGAGATGGGTCTGGGGAACGATTGAAAGCCCTGAGGGACTGCTTTATTCAGAGTTATGGAAAGGGAAGTCTAGTGAGCAGGGAGAAGGCAGAACAGGCATTAAAATGGAAAGAAGAGAGATGAGGAGAGCACTCCTGGGAAGGGCATCGCGTCTGGTCTGTATGAAGAGCAGAGATGGTCTCCAGAGAATGGTGTCCTCTTTGTCGGCTGCATGTCGTTAATATTCCTTACAGGGTTCCTCACTGGCGATTAATTAGCGGCTCTGTCCGGCAGCACAGCTCTGAAGTTACCGGGCTGGTACCACCGTTCAGGCGAGAGTCACGTTACTCATATACATACCGATGTGAAACATACCGCGATTATTTTGTGCTTCAGCCAGATCTGAGGGAGGGCTGTATTGCTCAGAGACCACGCATATAGGGATCCGTCTCAGGTAAAAGCAAAACTGACAAAGTGAGAGTCACTTACTTAGGGATGGTGGATGAGAATATGTGAAAGTCAAAGCCCTGTCTAACATTTTACGGATTTTGCGGCCCATTGATTATATATCTATGTATTAATTTATTTATTTTTGCTGCCTGGCTCTCTAGATTTATTTTTTTTCCAAATAAGTGAATCAGTGTCGTAATCTCCCGTGTGTGATGACACTTACTGAGTATTTGGAGCTGGCCGGCGGCATTAAGTGACGTTATTCACGCCGAAGGCGCGCAGCGGGGGGCGGGGCAATTACGGCGTGAAAGCTGCTGTCAAGGCGACAAGGTGGCAGTGGAGGGGGGGAGGGCGGTGTTTTTATTTGTTGTTCGCGATGGGGCGACGATGAAAACCGCGCAAATATAATGGGCTTTTGGTTCCTGCGCTCGTTTTGACTCCTAAACGCGCCCCTGGCTCCGCAGACTTTGCGCCAGGGAGCCATAGCGGCGGTCGGTGTGTCGCTCCACTCGTTGTTTTCTTACCAGCCCCATGCATGATTAGGAAATCACACTGTTTTAGCCACCCGCCTTACAACGGAAAGTGGATGTGGATGTTCCCTTTGCGACTGCGTCAACTTTAATTAATGCTTTAAATATGACCTTTAAGTAAAGTTCAATGTAATAACTAGAAACAGAAGATAAATATGGAAACGTTAATAAAGATCACAGTGCAAACTAGCATTGCCATAAACAAAGCAAACACACTACTTATAGTGGTGTTATACAGTATTACTACTCTAAAATAATAATCACACAATAGAATTATTTATATTAGTATAGAAAGTGTGGATTGTGCCCTGTGCTTCCTGGAATAGGCTACAGAATCACTATGAGCCCATAGTGGATAAACGTCACTAGAATAGATGATGGGATTGTAGTACTGAAGCGGACTTTTTCAGAATATGCGCTTCACCGTAGAACAAGATTTGTCCCTGTAAATTGTTAAATTAACAGATGTCATTTTATTAGCTTCTCGGGTCATTTTTATGTAAATAAAAACATTACTACGCATTTTGACCAAAATGTTAGAAGCGGTGAATGTACAGAATGTCATCTATGAAAACGGGTCTAAATAGCAGTGCTTTTCGTAGGGCATGAGAAAGCATGTTCAGCTGGCGTCGCTCGCCCGTGAATCATCTTTCAAATGCAGATTTGTAGCGCAAGCCCTTTGACGAGGAACCTCTTAGAGCCCCGTTAGCGATTCATAACCAGTGATGTCAGTAAGGAAAATAAAGCTTTCTTGGCCGAGGAAACAATTAGTAACATCTGTTAGAGGCATCGCGGACTGCATTGGCTATCAAAGGAAGCCAGCTTTATTTCACAGCTTCGCTGGAATCTGGGCGTATATAGACACCCGCCAGGTCAGCGCAGATATTTTGCAAAGTGCTGTAATGTGTCCAAATATGATAAACATTGTATTATATTGTGACCGGGAAAAAATCCGAATGAAAATTTTGGTTTACATAAAATAGTAGGCCCACTAATATGGTTTAAATTCAAACAGAGAACATGCCAAAACAAATACTCTTAATGCATCTTGTTTCGCCTATAATTAGATGTCAATTAAGTCACAAAGTAAAGTTTAATTTATTTCATTCGCCGTCATAGAATAAGAGGTTTGATATTACGGACCTAATTTAGATACAGTGAGCGCTGAATTACGTCAAATCAATCCGCTGCTTGTACGGCAATCAGCTCCCTGACCCAAAACTTTACATGCTGGTTTCGCAGTCCGAAATCTTGTACATTTTTAAAGGTATCACAAAATCACGCTCTTGACCTAGTTGAATTTTTAATACACAGGTGTACGTTTCATATTTTTCAGCAGCATATTGTCAATGTACTGTAGTGTACTGTTAACATTTATACGGTACTGTTAATTAGGCCTACATGTTTTCTAAATACCATATATTTACAATCGATGTCGATATATTATCTAATACCTGTCAAAAATAAATTCAGACGATGTTTTAAAGGACCGCATTCGTTTTACCAGCAATCCAAACTCGGATTTAGGCGATGCAGAATGTTATTTCTGTGATCGCTAGGTGGCGCTCTTTCTTTCACTGTCGACCGGCCTTTCTGAATAGGCGCTAGCCTTGGTGCTGAATTGTCTTTGCATGTTCCTGATAGCTTTCACTAGCTTCGTTTACATTATTTTAGGGACATTCTGTGCTTCTTTTATGTGCCAGTGTTCAGTGAATAATTTCGTCCACACAGCTAGTTTCAATTCTTTGATATACTTTGCGAATATATGACTTTTTCTTTACTTCCCGGCTGCCGATTGCCGGTCGGATTAGATATTGACTTGGTTCTGGTCTATCAAGCAACAAATGGTTTGAGATAGAAGTCCCAGCAGAAGTTCAACACTATTTTGCTATTACAAACGCTGTCCTCTGCGGGCTCTCAGTGCTTCGGGCTCCCAGGGTCACCTTTTCAAAATGAGCCTTTGGCCACTTAAAGTTGGGAACGACCTTCCTGTAATTCTAAGTGTGCACATAAAAACCTTTTTCCCGACTACATTACTCCGTTCTCAGGAACCTGTGGCTTTTCAAAAATGTTTGACATCAATTTTTAATTAATGTACTTATATAAACGCAGTTTAATATTCTATCTTTGGTCCCTGGCCTCAGCTTTTCTCCCAATTTGTTTTAAGATAGTGCCACCGCCGTTATTTTGCTTTAACGATAATGTCCAAGTAAAGTAGTTTAAATAGGCGCTTCAGTGAAAAACGCTGAAATGTAAAATGGGGGGGGGGGGAGAAAATATTTCATACACACAAATGTCTGGGGATCCAGGCGGTAGATGGCGCTGCGCAGATGATTAAAACACAGTGAAGAAACTGGACAGTAGTCGCAATTTGTACAGCCTCCCGTAAGAAAATAAGCCACATATATTTCAGATAGAGGCTCGAACCCTGTTCAATGAGCATCGTCGGGACTGGCGTCTGATGCACGGCAATCCGTCAAGGGGAGTGCAAACACACACACCCGCACACACACCCACACATGCAGTCACACACCTCCGCATGCAGTCTGCCGGTGAAGTAAGACAGCGAAAACTAAAGGTTTCGCCTGACAAAGGAAACATGGGTGGCCGTGCATGTGCGGCTCTCTTACCTGAATCTGTTGATTTTATTTCGTAGGTAAGACGTTTTTTATCTTGTGCAGTTTACCATCGGAGGAAATGTAGGCTATTTTCACCTGGATATTACGAAGTTCTGTGATACGCGGGGATCAGTCTCCGGACCGAGAATAAAGTCTAGTGACTGCTGACCTTCGGGAAGTCTTTAAAGCTGGCAGACAGACACATATCTACGGAGTGACAACGGATGGATATATTTGACTCTGTTTTTATTATATGTCATTCAGACGTTGCAAATGCGCAGCCGACTATTAAAATCACTAATTCCGAGCCTAAAATGCCGCTTGGGCTCCAAACCGCGTATAAGGTTCACCGTGTCGGGGGTCCATGGTCTGCCTGATTCTTTTGGAAAATGATTGATCTGAACACCGACGGTAAAATAATGGTGAGAAGATGCCTTGTGACGTTCAAACCGTTCAGGTGAGTGCAACGTATCATTTTATAAATGTTTTCCCAACGTTTCATAGATGCTGTCGTTTGGACTAAGTAACTTTGGCAAGTGCAAATAGCAAAGGAACGTTAACATGAGGTCAGGTTGCATTATAGTCCATGTGCACTGTGCCAGTTCGCTTATTAGAAGGAGAATGCATCGTACTGATTTTAATACCTCGATTGTTCATTTTCTGCTACCTTCCTCTCTGCACAAAGCGATTGCTTTTCGTTATTAGCGAATTTTAAACTAGGCTGTTTTCCTTAGTTATGTCTTGCATCCATTCCATAACTACGCATTGCAAGAAAACATTGATGGCAATATTGAATGCGATATACACTTCATAATCATAAATCGTAGTCGTAGTTTGGTGATAAACTCCTGCAATAACTCCGACGGCTTAATGTGTCCAGGGTGGCTGTGTGGTGACAGGCAGGTTCCCGGCTTGTGGACCTCGCTGAGATATGTAGCCTTGATATACAGTATGTAGTATAACACGACAGGGAACATCCACAACTTTAGGGATTAAAGAAAGTACCCGCGTTTGGTAATTACGATCCGAAAAGTGAATTATTTCATATAAACGCGCCTGTGATTAAGCGATCAGATTCTTGGGAAGGAAATCTCACAGCAGAAGGACTTAGCTGGAAATGGGTCGTTCAAATCCTTTTAAAATTTGCCTCACATGTATGATTATGAGTGATCGGGAATATGTACTAAATGATTGTGGGCCAATTTGGTTTGGATTAATTAGGAAAATAAAGCAAACCTTTAGTGTATGAGGTAGCCTACAGTACATAAAATGCACAAAACCCAGCTACAAGTATCGATTGTATTGCAATTAATAACTCGGAAGTATCAACGGGGACATTCTTCTTGCAAACGTAAATGTTCAATTTTTATGTAGGCTTTTGTCTATCGAATATTGACATCTGTCGCATTTAATGCTAAACTAATAACGATTGTTTCTACACAAAACAAAACAAGCGTAATTATCGTCGCGTTTGACGTGAAAGGATTATCGACCTTAGTAAGTGTCAAGTTTTATTCATGTTTATATCTTTCTCTGGAGAAGTACATTGATGCATCTACATGTTTATAGTAATCTGAAGCTCATTAGTATGCATTGAACAATAATTTAGATTTAATTGGGCTTCTTTATTTCTCATTTTAACACAAAATAAAAGGTTTAAATGAATGGTCTGCGATATCCATAAGTTCAAACTTTCCTTTTCCTACGCCGCTGAACCGACTGCGGTGTAGAGTGTAGTTTCACTTTCTGAACTTTTGCACGATCACCGGATTGAATCTGTGTAAAGACGGCTGTTCGCTTTCTGCCACACGTGCTCACACTCCTATCAGTGCAAAGATTCTTGAGCTGTGAAAAGAGCTGATTCCTCCGACGCCGGCTCACAGCTGGATTTACAGCAATGCCTCCGTGACGGATCACTCCTCCGCCATCAAACACAGGCACAGCATCCATCATTCAAATCTTTTTCCATGTAAAAACGTGCCACAAGAGCCTGGCAGGACAAATGCGATGGGGCGGATCAGTCAAACAACCGCTTCAGTACCAGTGAGTCCTCCAGATAAGACCTAATATCCTCTTGATGTAAATGATTCCGCTTGTATCAAATGCCTTTCAGAAGTGTCAAGGCTTCACAGAAACCAGTCACTGAGGTGGAAGAAACCAATGGCTGTTGGGTTACGTGCCTGACACCTGCTGTAAATAGACGCAGGCTGTTGAAGAATTCACTGTCAAGGAACTCTGGCGCTTCTGCAGTCAGCCTGGAGCGAAATCTGATAACTGTGCATATTTTATAAACCAATTAGAATGCACCAGTTCTCTCACTCTGATCCAATTACAGAACCAAAGCATCTCCTTCAAGCCTTTTAATTAGAGACGGGATGGGTAGCCGTCTCGATGCAGGCAGCTTCCAGAGTTTTGGAAAATGCCAGGAGACTGAAAACAGACCATGGGTCTCATTTGGGCAATCAGGTGTCTCTAGGGCGACAATGTCACTCTCTGCGGCACAGATCAGGCCGCCCTTACGTTGACATCACTGGTCATTTTCTCCCCCCCCCCAATGTGGTCCTAAAGTCATTTGCGATTGCAAGTTTTTGGCAGCAGCAACAAGCCACGATTAATTCTCCGGATTTGTGACAACATGTTTTTTAAACAGTATTTCTGGGCTATGTCCTTGGGCAAATGTTCCACACCAGGATTAATAAGGGGAAGAATCCAGCTCCACAAATCAGTCCCAAAGCATCCTGGTGGAGCTGTGATCACAGGCTCGTAGGAGGATGGGATGTCCTGTGTATAATTTTCCTTTTTTCGAAGGAAAACCTACTGCAAAATCATTCGTCTCAGTGGTAGATATAGATAATGGACAAAACACAAAAAAGAGAAATAAATAGTAAAAAGTGCCACACGGAAGCAGAGCAGAATGAACTGGGCTTGGCAGAGAATCAACAAGAATTAATTAGATGAGTATAGGCAGTGGGGTTCACTGAGTCGTTAAATATCCGAATGAGCACAGGCCCAATGGCTTCCTCTTGTTTGTGATAATTCTAATGGCATGATACTCCTAGCTGCCATGCAAGAACTCCAGCTGCCAGCCGTCTGGCAGATTAGCAAACTTCCACGCGGTCCTGGAAGTGCTTACAGCGATTCTGCTGTACAGCGGGAACCGGGACGACCTTCCTATACCTCCCTGGCTCACTGCACACTGGAATCTGCAGGTAATCGTGCTGTCTGGGCCAGGCCGGGCAGGATAAAGCAGCCGCTTGGCCCATCGTCGGGTTCCATCTGTGGGGGAGGGTGAGGAAGGATGTGCGGTCTGCGAGTGGTGTATCCACACTGGCTGGCGGTTCGCTGCTGCCGATGCGATGGCTCCACCTTTGAAGTCCTCTTTAATAGGTCCTGGCAGCACGGGGGGGGGGGTTGGATGCATGGATCTGTGGAAACATCTGGTCTCGCCTCACTGTCCTGTCTAGACCGGAGCTAGTGCCTCTCTCTCGCTTTCCCTCTCTCCTTCTTCGTTCTTCACGTGTCATTGCCTTCCCACGCAGGCATCACTCGCCCCTCGTCCCATCGAGGTGGCTGCTGTTGACACGTTGGACGTTTTCACAGGTTATGTCTGCGAAACGCCTGCCAAAAGGGCCTCGTAAATTACACCCTTGTTTGAAGACACTGAGGTCTCCCCTCACGGCCTGGATATTTTATTCGAAACGCTCACGCGTGTTACAGATGCGTGTGCCGTGAGCCTGACAGCTCCCTCTTTACGGCTGTTGATGCCGATGATGATTTTTCATACTGCTATTTATCAAGGTGACTTAAAAAAAACTAGAATTAATTTACCAATTAGCCTTTTCTTTTTTATAGAGCACAGATGCTTCCAGTGTGTCTGCTTCAAGATTCAGCTGATATTTCTTTTTTAAATGATGTCATTTTATGCTCGATCATTCTTACTACTGCTGATCTTTAGTTTTGTTGCACTGTAATGTGATCAGAAGCCTGTAATTAGGCCTCCTCTGAAGGTCTGCTTCGCACCCTTGGGAAGGAGATGGAGCTGCTGGGGGTCGTCAGATCTGCATGGAGTATAATGGCGCGGGAAGCGACGGCAGCAGACATCGGAGGCCAGAGACGCATGAATTATTCAGTCTGTTTTCTGCCTCATTGTGGGCTCCGCTGTTTCGCTTTGGATCGCGAGCACGGATGCGCGGACGCCGGCTCGCGGCGCAATAAACAAACCGGTACCGCGTGATGAGACATGCGAGGGATGCCTCTTGGCGTTCTTGCAGCGAAACGCGTGACATGCATGAAGCAGACTACCGGGCACACACTCACTGTCCCACTGCATTCATTGTGCTGATGTACTTGCCTGTGTAGAATCATCGTATAGATGATGCACTAGGGAATGGTGATATATCCAGAGTTTGCCGTACTTGCTAACAGGTCAATTGCTAGTTTTAGCTTTACACAAATAGAAAACACACACGCTGAGCCCATGAGATAGAACTGAAGTTTGCTATCAGTAAAAACAAACTTGGGTGTGGAATAGAGATAAAGTGTTTGTTGTGCAGAACTCAAGGGAGTTTCTAAGCCCAGTGCAGCATAAGAAATCGGATCAGTCTCAGCCAATCAGCTCCAAGCTTAGTTCATTATAAATAACTGGCCCCTCCGATTTAATGTGCAGGTTATCATCAGAGGAACCGGGACTGTTTGAAAGAATTAAAATAAAGAGAAAATCTTTTTTTTTTCTGATAAATATTTCTGCGAGTAAGGGGGTGGCTTTATCTTCCTTGTTGTTTCTGCCTTTTCTGAGACTCTGCCTTTTCTTTCTTTCCCCTCCTCTTGTCTTTCTCCCCCCTTTTTTCTCCTACCAATCCCACACCGCTTCCTTCTTCCAGGATTTTCGTGGTGGGAATCGGCTTCTTCAGCCTGTGCTTTCTAATGACGTCCCTGGGAGGTCAGTTCTCAGCCAAGAGGCCGGGCGACTCCCCCTTCACCATCAGGACCGAAGGTAGTGGCAGAGTCACTGTGTCGGGCAGCGAGAGTGTGTCTGTGTGTGCGTGGGAGGAGGGAAGTTGTGTCATCCAGGCACATCTGATGAGAGATATGATGTGATTCTGACCGGCAGTGAGACAGAGTTCAGGAGCCAGGATTCCAGGCAGCTGAAGGCCTGCGTGATCATTGACATCATGACACATGACAGCGGTTCATGTTTCTGCATCATTGACATCATGCATTTTTAGTGGGACATCTTAATGCACAGGGCGTGTCCTTTATTTACATTTTACTAATGGTGTAATACTCCAAAGATCCTTTCCCTCATCTTACATAAAAAAATCCAATGCAGGACGAGAGTGAGCCTAGAGCAGGGTTTCCTGCCTGATTTACAGCGAAAGCTGCTCCCACAAAGAAATGCATTTGATGCAAGATTATATCGACCGTGGTGACAGTAAAAGTTGTAAATCCGATGGGGGGGGAGGGTGGGTGACGACGGTAAAATTAATCTGATGTCTAAGCTCCTGATCTTTTCAATAGCTAGAAACTCCCCAGGCCTTGAGAGAGGGGCGACCAGACAGAGTCCAAAGAGGGACTCGCGTAAACCTGGGGAGAATATGAAAATTATACAAATGTAGGGCTGTGGACGGGAGTCGAACCCACAACTTTGGAGGTGGGAGGCTACAGCAGAACCTACTGAGGCGCCCTGCTTACGTGGTGTGAGAGGAACACATTAACCCCAGCTACATATTTGACTGACTGGACCCGTTAGGGCGACACGTTTGTGTGTGACTGTTAGTGCCACGTACCTGGTGTTGGGTATTAGCTGTTATTAGACACACGTATGCGTCAGCACCCTGAGTCCAGGGCACAAGGGCTGCGTGTCTGTTCAGCTTCTCACAGAAAAAAATCTCATTATCGCATCAGTCTCATGGCCATGCCTGCCACAGGGAGGAAGCAGCGTGTCTCATTTCATTCTCTGTGTGGCACAGACCACAAAAGCAGTGGTTTGCATTGTTGTCTGTTCCAAAATGGGATGTTTAGCCCTCTAACTGCAGACTAAACTTAACCAAACCGTGGGTAGCCCTCTGACAGTGCCGCCTAGCCGG
>JAODJX010000097.1:10502809-10513637 GCA_026776945.1 Isichthys henryi
GCGATGGGCTGGCCCCCCATCCTGGGTTGTTCCCTGCCTCGTGCCCATTGCTTCCGGGATAGGCTCCAGACCCCCCATGACCCAGTAGGATAAGGAGTTTGGAAAATGGATAGATGGATGGATGGATAGTCAGTGTCATATAATTAAAAAAGCTTAATAAATTCATTTAGATTTATAATTTTTCAGATGATTTTAAATTCGGAGACATATTTAACAGAAGTGTATTTCAGGTATGTAAGTACCTGTATGTAAGAGATACTTTCATGTCATTATACCATTTAATGGCTCATACCAGTGCAGTATTGTGGGAATTCCCAGTAGGCTCCTGCGCAGCTTGAACTCTGTACAGTATGTGTCTCCTTCAAGGAGATATATCTCCATCTCTGTACATCAGTGGATTGGATGGACAATCCTCCAGGCCCAGCATGAGTCAGTCAGCAAATATCTATTCCCTGGTTCTGACAGTAGCATTTTCCTAATGCTATGGAACTGTCAGAATGCCTGTTTTAATGAAGTGTTTCCATTATTTTGGTTCCCCGAAGGTACTGTATTGGAGAGAGGACCCGAATTTACATCTTGAGTACAGGGAGCTTTCTCTGCATGCTTGGGTATTAACATTAGTCTGTCCTCGGATATCATCTTCAAACTAATGGCCAGGCTGAGAGGTTGCACCTGGAGATTGGACACTTAACTAGATGGATAGGAGCCACTATCTCTTTTGGGCCAAGTATGCACAGAACTCTCTTTTCGCTCTTCATCACATTTAATACCTTTTCAGTGTTTCCTAGGATACGAGCCCCATCTCTTTCCGCGGAAGTTAGGGTTTAGTGACGTCCCAGAATTGACGTGCGGTTTACATCAGCTGGATAATGGATAATTCGCCTTTCAGCGTGCCATCAGAACACTACTCCTCTAACCTGCATCTGTCTCCTCATCACCTTATTTGGTCAGTGTTAGTATTCCACTTCCTGAATAGGACAAGCTATTTCAGAAAATGGATGGATGGATGGATGGATGAATGGATGGATGAATGGGTGGGATACTCCACATACTGCATTTCTTTATTTTTCTGCAGTGTCATCCTTTTATCATTTTATACTGCAGTCTTATTACACGTCCATTAGTTATTTGCTCATTCCTATATTACACTGCTTGTCCTGTATAATCCTATACTGCATTGCCCTGTCCTGCATTACACTGCAGTTAGTCCTATCCCTGATGCCCTACCCTTGAACCCCTAACATAAGAATTTCACTGTATTCCGCAGAATACATGTGAGAGTAAATCTTGAAACCTGATAAGAATGACAAAAGGTCCCTGTCCAGCTCCAGAGGGCTATTGGGACACAGAAATGACTCACTGGCCACCACTGCCTCCCTATCCCCTGGTTCCACCCTGGACAACGGGTTTGGTTTTCCACTTGGAGTTCCCAAGTATATAGGTTCCTGTCAATTCTATTAACCCTCCTTTGCCTCCATGCCCTGTTGGTCTGTCATATTGTGGTGGGTGGATCATGCCACCTGGTGGACAGAGAGGGCTATGGTTCTGAGTAGCAGTCATGGCTACCTGCTCATGACATCTTGGACCCGCCGCTAAACCAAGCTCTTTATTGCTTTCACCCAGATCATTCTGCTTCTTCCCCCTCACGCCCACCCAGACGCCCCCCTCCCAGGTGTCCCCTCTGTAGTCTAGGGCTGCAGGACCTGCAAATGGAGACGGGGTACGAGGTATCCGTCCAATCACGTCCAGTCTGGCCATGCTCTCCCTCACTAGGACTTTACTGCCTGTGACTCCTTCAGCCATTTATCTGACTGTGATTTGGGACACTTCTCTGTGTGGCCTTGTGTGCTGTCCCTTCCTGGCCATTCGTTTCATGGCTGCCTGATTTTCACGCATGACTTCTGCTTGATCTTTCGGTTTCCCTGCTTTTTTGGATCTGGTCATTCTCCCCGTGCTTCTCTTGCCGAAGCTGCGATTTCATGCCTGTGTGTTGACTCCGGTTTCCGGGATTACCATGTGGATTTGGCTTTTTCGTGTTGACCTTGCCTGTGTTTTTGGATTATGATCTCTGCTCTAAGCCTGCTGCTTCCTCAACCCAATCTTCTCTCAATATTACATTAGAAATGTAGTTTGCAGAAGAAATATTTCTATTTTTCCTAAAGGCAAACGTAGCGGTAATTGGGGTGATGTATGGCTTGGTGGGTTAGTATGCTGTGCTTGTCATCAGAAGGTCATCGGTTCAAATCCCTTGTTTAACAGAGTGATTTGACTGTTGAGCTCTGTTGAGCAAGGCACTTAACCCTGAATTCCTCCAGACATGGTCTGATCTGTTTTCTCAGAAAATAAGGACAATAAACTGTAGTAATATGTAGTAGTATGTAGTGTGCCTCGACAATGTTCTGTAGGGATATGCAGAACAGATATATAACAGTGTACTGTGGTGTGTCAAACTCCTATAGATGGCATGGGATTGTGAATCTTGTGCATTGCAATACATTGGAAGTAGTAATTTTACAGTACATTTACCTAACCTGATGTAGTTGCTTATTTCACTGTTGGCTGGCATTTTCCGTAATCTGGCTGGCTATAGTAGATTTTTGGATTGAAATTTGTCAGGCATCTTGATCATACATACTGTACACATTGAGATCTGCATCATGGAAGCATGCTATTAAGCAAAGGTTGTGAATGAAATAACTGAATTACTTTTGCATTAAATTGCATTTCAGATTAAGGAATTAACTCAAAATAGTGTGGATGGTTGTAATGTCACACCTGTAGGGGTGTAATCCCGGCATTCACAATAGCTGTGCATCTCCATCTCTTCACGCAGGTTTCCTGTGGGTATTTTGGTTTTCCCCCGTCGTCTTACAGACATTTGCATATGTGTACCCTGACTTGCACCCTATACTTCCCATAACAGATTCCAGCTTCACATTATGTGGATGGATTGTTTTTAGGTTTATTGTCTCACAGAAATGTGCGTGATATTTGGGTTATGCCCATTTGAGGGGTTGGAGTCAAGTGACCAGTTGTGTTGTATCGAACGAATCCACCTGATCCTTATTTGGTGATGTCACTGTAGATGTTTCTCTTTCCGTCACCTTGTCATTTCATCCTAATGCCGGTGTTCTATCGACCAAAGCTACCTATTGAGACGTGCTATCGACCCTTTCTGCACATGTGCAGTTCCACCGTTTTGGGATTAGGATTAGGTTTTAGGGGTTAGGGTTAGGGTTAAGGCTAACAATTAGCACTACGGTAGCCTAACTCAACAAAGTAGCTCAACTCGTCAGAACACCGGCACTCGTCCTTCCATTTGCATAGATGTCCTCATGCAAAGTGTTTCGCTAATTTGTGGTATAAGAGTTCGTGTCAGGAATCCTTTAATGGCCAGAGAAACTTTAAGAGGACTCTTCAAACCTGTCATTTAGTAAACAGAGTAGAATTCCAGTAACCTTATCAGCAGGTCACTAGACTGAGAGCTGATGGATATTCGTTGGAAATTTCCCCATTTGGTCTTTTCTGTCTAGTACAGCAAGCTAAAGCCAGACAGCAGTGGGGACCCATCCTGTTGGCCTGTGTAATTACCTATTAAGAAATTAAGTGCCGTAATTAGGTGATTGAAACAGAAGCTAATATTGTGTCTGCCTCATTAGAAGGGTTCAGAGCCTTTCGGTGTGTTTTAAATATGTATGACATTCTCCTCCAGTCGTCTAGCGATGGCTTGTTGTGACAGCTGGAGGCATCGTTTGTTTCATGCAGAACACACCTTCTTAGTGAACAAAGGCTGTATTGTGATCATTATCCTCTTCCCACCAGATGCAACCTGAACAAAGCCCTTTTCGGTTCAGGTACGGCTCACATTTTGGTGCAATAAAGCAAAATATAGCAAAACTTAATAAATATTTTTCTTGGAAGATAAAAAGTCTTCCAGCTTTTCACCTGGCTTCAAATCGCGAAGCCAAGCCCTTCCTGTCATGGATGTTCTGAGCCTTAATGAGCGGAAAGCGGTACAAAGAAACACAATTACACGAGCATGGCTCCTGGAACGTGACTGCATTTCCGGCGACTTAAGCATCATATAACAACATGGGGTTGCCCCACATAGTGGGGTTGCGCTGCATTTGTTGGGGTTGTGTTGCAGTGGTGGGGTAGCGTCACACTGGTGGGGCTACGCTGCATAGCTGGGTTGCGTCGCATTAGAGATGTTGCGTCACAATGACAGGATTGTGTTGCATTGGTGGGGTTGCGCCACATTGATGGGGTTTTGTTGCATTGGTGGGGTAGCGTCACACTGGTGGGGCTGCGCTGCATAGCTGGGTTGCGTCATATTAGAGATGTTGTGTCACAATGACGGGATTGTGTTGCATTGGTGGGGTTGCGCCACTTTGATGGGGTTTTGTTGCATTGGTGGGGTTGCACCACATAATGTGGCTGGATTGCATAGCAGGGTTGTGCATTCTTTGGTATGTGTCACATTGGTGGGGTTGAGATGCATACTGGGGTTAGGCCGCATAGCGGGGTTATGTTGCATTGTTGGGTTTGCGTGGCATTGGTGGGGTTGAGCCACATAGTGAGGCTGGGCTGCATAGTGGGGTTGTGCGCTGTGGTTTGTGTGTGCCAGTCACCTACTTCTCACTTCCAGGATAAGCCGTTTACTCTAAGCCTGATGCCACATTCAGCACCTACATTTCCAGCAGACTCCATTAACATCTGCAGACTTTAAATCCTGATGGTGCTGTGAAGCCCTGGAAGAGTGGGAGGGAAACCCCATGCCTTGGCAGCCCTGAGATAAGTTCTGAGACAGCAGCACTCTGCTTAGTCTCAGAGGCTCCTTTTTGGGATCCTCTGCCATAGAAACTCCATTTGTCAAGTGGCTGGAGAGGGAATGTGTACTTGTAGCATGCATGGCTAATTTTTTTGGGTGTCATTGTTGAATACATTTACCGCCGAAGTGACTGCCAGAGAAACTGCCTGCCTTTTGTCAGAGAGCAAGAGTAATAATTAATGAGTATCGGGAGAATTCATTTCTTTGACTAACCATGGGAAGGAAACAAACCACAAGGTCTGCATCTTCAAAGCTGATGTACTGTAGGGGTTCTGGCAGAGTTTCAGCAGCTGGCGTGAGGGAGTTGGAAAGGGACAAGGTCCCCCCCCCCGCCCAGGTGGTACAGGAAAGCTTCAGGTATGGCTGCTCCTCGTGTGGGAGAGCAAGGTCTCCTCTTTAATAGATTCGGAGCCATTTTCCATATGTGCATCTTCTAGCTGTTGTAGAGCAAACGTGATAGGAATGCTGTGATAGGACAGTAGGAGTCATGAAAAGCTTACATGCGGAAAAAGGCGGGAAGTCTTCGTTGATGGGTCGTGGGAGTGACTCAGGAACTGTCTCTGTGAGCTTGGGTTGTGCTTTTTGGTTTTTAATTCCTGCTGAATTCTTTATATCCTGAAAAAAGACAGAAAGCCTAAGAGCCGTGGGTGACAGCTGACACCAAAGCGAAGGAAAATTAGCGGTGGATCCCTTGAAGTGGCAGAGGGGAAGTTTTCTGAGGTGTAGACAAAGTGCTTGGAGACAAGGCAGAGAGGAGAGTTCACTTTTGTTTTTGAGGGTGTTGCTATGGTGCTCGAAAGGCCACTGTTAGAAGCTGTCGGGGAAAAAATAAAAGGTCCCTGATGTGTCCGTGTGCCGTTCTTATTGCAAACTGCCGGACTTGAGCTGTGCCCAAGCTGGTGGTGTGCTGGCACCTCCCTCAATGTGCACATCGCCCTCTTTGGTTGAACCTCACTGGTGCTCTGTATTCATGCACTTCACCCTTTCCCGGCGAGGTACCCTTAGAAAGCGGACCAGCGCAACCTAATGCCCGCTAATCGTCTCGGCTAATTTCCCCGTGACGGCCGGGGGAACTTCATGGATCATCAGACATTGCCCTCTTTTGTGAAGCAGCTTAATTAGAACAATTAGCTTGGAGGTAAAAAGTGAACAGTCAGCGGCAGGAGAAGAGCAGATAGTTGACCTCACACCAACCCGACAGCGACACCTGTGTACCTCTCTCCGCCGTGCTCATCTGCCATGAAAGGTAAGCGGGCTTTATAACAGGACCGTCAAGCTGCTGACCAATGTATCAACAAAGGTAAATTAAATAGCAGACAGTGATGGTGTATCTTTATTCATGTTTTTTGTTTAATGGTGTCCGCGGTTGGCATCTCTGAATGTCCACCTTCTCTTTTGGAGAGCTGCCTTACAGTACATGTTCAAAGTCTCAGGCCATCCTGCCTTGCAGGTATCTACGGAAAACAGCAGCTCGAAGCTCGAGTTACGTGGCCGTGCGAAAATGAACCTGGCTTATGGTCCTGTTGCAGTCTGTCCTTTTATGAACAAAAGAATGAGACAAACGAAAGACTAACATCATTCCAGTTTGTTTCTTAATGGTCTTTGCACAGGCTATAGTAACGCAGTGTGGGTGAGGAGTCAGATGATGGTGGGAGCCGCAGGGTCACCATGTTGGTTCGTGAAGTTAAATAAACCCGGTTGACAGAAAGACACCTTCAGAAAAACACTGAGGCTGAGTGGTAGATATTTGCTAGCTTCATGTAACTCCTGGGTCATCCTCCCAGCTTGTGTGCACATTGGAGGGAACGTTACAGGGACCATCAGAGCATCTGAAGTAGTTTGATGTTGTGGAGTCTTTTGCTTTACACTATAAGGTACATAAAAAGCACAACTCTGTTTTCCTAAAGACACAGTTTACCAATCCAATTCAAGAAGGCTTTCTGGTTAGGTGCTGTAACGGTGTATCTCACATTCAGTCCTGAGCAGGGGCATTACTGCAGAGAACGCAGGTACTTCAGTGTTGGGGGTATTGCGTTACCCTCTCTCACTGATTATCAGTGTACAATACTCAGAACATTTCAGAAAATGTCTCTACAAATTGTATATTGATTCATGTTCTTGTATATTTTCCCCAGGCAAAATGGCTGCTGAAATAAACCTTTTTTTTAAAACTTAAAAAGTTTGTTACACTTTAGGGACTAGGGAAAATTTTGAATGCAACAGAAGGCCAAAAATCATAACAGCAAGAGAAAATAAATTTCAGAATAATTGGTTGTAACTTGGGGAAGAATGAAACCACACAGTTGAATCGACTAAAGTGCCGATGCTTTGCTTACAGTACTCTGTACACCCATCCCAGCCCCTGCTCCCCCGCTACCGTGCCAGAAGCTGCGGGCTAAGATTAGTTTTATTTCACTTTCCATCCATAAGTCCTCCAGATGGGAGCAGTTTGAAGCAGGCGTCTGGCGGAATGAGGGTTGTATCATTGGGCAGCTTTGGGAGGGGATTAGCATGTCGACTCTGACCCGCAGAAAGAGGAGAGAGGGAGAGAGAGAGAGAGAGCCATGATAGAGGGCTATCAGCAGGAGAAGCCACACCCCTCGCTTCTCCCCTCCCCCTGGTGGCCAGTCAGTGCTCAGCGATGCTGGCTGTGGGTGGGGTCTCCCGTGTCTCGTCAGGAAACTGGCTACGGCCTCCCTATAAATAGGTTCCGTACCGTGGAAGCAAAGCTATTAATAATTCAAAGTGAAAATAAACTCAGCGGGAAAGATAAATAAATAAGTCGTCGGTTCCATCCCACCGAGGCTAATGTTGTGCCCCTGTTCCTTCATTAGAGCCACGGAAAGCTCAGGTGCTGAGCGGAGGCGACGAAAAGAGGCAGTCGTGTGGGGGGGGGCTGATTGTGAGTGTGCTGTTGAGCTCTCTGTGTATGGAAAAACGGGCTGCAGTCGATCTTGTGCCGAGGCCAGAGTCCCCAGACACAGCGTGTCAGTTCAAAGGTTTCCAAAAACATAGAATCGAAGCACTCAAAGGAAATGCTTCAGCCTGAAGGACCTCCCATGATTCAGTGTGAGACTGCCATTCCTTCTTTTAAAATGCTATATCTGCAGTCGAGATGAAGATCGCACATAGCCAGCAGTGATTCCATCTCAAAATCATTCACCTCCTGGAACAAACATATTAAGGAAACACAAATAATGTTTGCATCTATCCATTTTCTGAACCCCCCCTTAAAGGCTACAGGCAACTGAGAGTCCCCAAAATATCCAGGGCGTCTCAGCCTCAGAAGGGAATACAGGTGGACAAGGAGATGATAGTTGAGGTAAACAAGATGGCTACGTCTGGACACGGGATTAAAAGCTCTGCTTTACATTATCCTCGACGGTCATTTATCCTCCTGAAAAACAACCTGCAGCTCCTTGTCTGAGGTGGTGCTATTTGAGTACCTCTTTCTAGGTCCAGGCAGTTTGCTGGGTTAGTCACACATCTTGCAGCGATAGTTACTGACGGCACATTCCCTTCACTTCTGGATCTTATCATTTGTAAATTGTTGCAAGCTGCGTCAAAGTGACTTCAGAATTGTAATTCAGTGCTGATTTTGAGGAGGATTGTGAGAGCTTTGGGGTTCCACTAGATAAGCCCACCAGCCTCTTGAAATGATAAGCGTAGAAGACTGGCACTCATGGTAGTTAGTATTGTAGGGCCCTATTTTAACAATCTACAGCACGCAGTGCAACTTCATCTGTTACACATTGCACAATGAAAAATATTGTATCATGTACCTGCCATTACCTGTAATGAGAAAATTTTGTTAAAAAATATCTTAGCCTATTGTGGGTGCTCACTGGCTTACAGCCTGTACTGACTTGTCGTGCGGTTTGAAACTTATGAATCATTTTTGGAATTCTTAAAACTTACTGGACCGCAGTAAACCGTGGATAGCTGAAACCACAGTTACCGAAACCGCAGATACGAGGGCTACCATTTGTCATTACTACGATTAGCTAATTCAGATTAATATTATGACTAACCATTATGACATATATTTCTTAAAATATCTCGATGGACCCATTAATGATCTTTCACACTGTAATCTTTTGCATGGTTGTGCACTGCCGCGAGTCCCTGCATGTGTAACGGGCAGTCTACGCGTACTGTACACACGTCTATGTACACACATGTTACTATCTTGATAATGCAGCCTTTAAAATCACAGTGAAACACTGTACCATTGACTTTAGTCCAGGTGTTTATTTCTCAAAAGCACAATCACTTCCTGCCTCCTTAAAATAGCAGTGTGCCTACAGTGCAAATGATACTGTCTCATTGTAAGACAGACACACCCACGGGGGCTCAGATGGGCACAAATACATTTGCTATATAAATTATGTGGGCACTGGACGGGTGAATGACCACTGCTTAAGGCTAAAGGTAGGAAAAACATTTGCGTCACACCTGGGTGCTGCTTAGGCCCCATAGTGTTTACAGGAACTTAAAGGAGGGCACTCACATAGGAAGTGCCCTTTTCCCATTGGAAGGTATCAGAAGAAGTCAATGTCTGCGGCCAATTGGGAGCCGGTGAGCACATCGACTTCCTGCTTTCCTGGCTTTGGGTCCAGTGAGTCACGTGGACTCTGCAGCCAGCTGGCCTCCTCCGTTAATTTTTTATTAGCCGTCTTCTACTGGCACATCAGTTGTTACAGAGCAGAGGTTGAATCAGGTTGGCAAAGAAATTAGCCTACTGTGTAACGGAAAAGTCTGGATTTTGGGAGAGATGTTCCCTGACATACGATAGTGCACCTGCTGGAGGGTGAATTACTGAGATGGGCACAGACATCAGGAAGCCGAGGACAGACAACAGTAAATATACGGGAGATGGGGGAGAGTAATATTTGACATGACTGAGGAGCAGATGCGGTAACCTGCTGACCTGGGGTCAGTCGCTTATCTGTGTCTTTCTGTCAGTGTACATATGAGCTCGGTGACCTGAGTTGAGAGATGAAAAGGTCTCCGTCACATCTGATCTCCCACTCTCCTGCCAATTATGGGAGAAAGTCACACAGCAGTGACTTGGGGAAACATCTTGTTTCATTTTCCTCTCCAGGGATTTTGGGTAACCCCTGCTTTCTTGGGACACTGAGTAAAATGCATAGTATTTAACTTTATAACTGGATGATGATGATGGTGACAAGGTTGCCAGCTCTCCTACATCTGGTGTGACACTCACGCTTTCAGACTCTCATGCTCATGCAAGAAATCTTATGGCAAATCTGTATTATTCTATCATAAACCTAAAATTAGCTACATCAAATGCATTGGAGTAGTTTGCAAACCCTGCAGACTATTTACAAGCTAATAAACTCTTACGTACATGTAAATGTATGAGCAGACTTGTCTTGTATTGAAAATCTCACCGGAGCTAGCTGACCAAAGTTGGCAACCCTCTGATGATGGAATTATGGGGATGAAGAGTGCCATCTTTGAGGTCACTGCCTTTCTTTGCTCCAGTAGATCATGTTGGGTCATAAATCACAGCCTCATTTGGATACAGCCATCTGTCCAGGTTGTTCTTTCTTTTTGCATTAGCAGGTAGTTTAAGTTGCAGGTTCTTTCTCTCTGATTAGCGTGTAGCTTAAGCTGCAGGTTCTTTCTCTCTGATTAGCGTGTAGCTTAAGCTGCAGGTTCTTTCTACCTGATTAGCGTGTAGCTTAAGCTGCAGGTTCTTTCTACCTGATTAGCGTGTAGCTTAAGCTGCCAATTCTTCTTTCTCTCTGATTAGCATGTAGCTTAAACTGCAGATTCTTCTTTCTCTCTGCATTAGCATGTAGCTTAAATTGCAGGATCTTCTTTTTCCTTGCATTAGCATGTATCTTAAACTGCATGTTCTTCTTTATCTCTGATTAGCATGTAGCTTAAGCTACAGATTCTTCTTTCTCTCTGCATTAGCATGTAGCTTAAATTGCAGGATCTTCTTTTTCCTTGCATTAGCATGTATCT
>JAODJX010000097.1:10541299-10553549 GCA_026776945.1 Isichthys henryi
GCACGCATATAAGTGAATGAGCGGGCCCCATAAGGATAGGTATACCCTACGTGTGTGTGTGTGTGTGTGTGTGAGGGGGGTTGGGGGGGGGGTGAATGAATGCTGTCTGAGGTGTGCCCTGTGCTTCCCAGGGTAGGCATGTCAGTAGGAGATGCACAGGCAGCTTTCAGAGCATGGAGAGCTTTTGTGAGACAAGCAAAGCCGCTATGTTTCCATGCGATACATGAGAAGAGCCACTTCAAAAGCACGCGACTCCCAGACATGCTTGTTAGCACGTGAGCCTCTGCCACACACGGATCCGGCACTCTGACCATGGCCATGCAGATGGCTTTGAGTACCTGTACTTTATTAAAATTGCTGGCACCTGCTGGATTCTCTGCCTCACCACACAACATTAAATTTGAGTCATTTTACCATAAAAATAACAACCCCCAATTAACCACAAAAAACAGCAAAGAAACAAGAAGATGTGAACTTTGAACAGGCATGAAAAATTTCCTGTAATTTTCCGGAGGACTGGAATGTGATTTCATGTTCCCAATATAATACAGAGTATCCATCCAGTTTCCAGCTACTTATACTGGTATGGTTCACTGGGCCAACCGCCCAAACAATGCTGGAGGAGCCTATCTTAATTGTTCATCAATATACTGAAATGTTAGAAGAATTTTATATTAATCCCCCTGACCAGTCAAAAGACTGTGGTAAGAAAATCTGACTTTGTTTCTCACATTTTGTTAAGAATAACACTTTTGTTGAATTCAAGATCAAAACCTGACTGAAGAATGTAAGCAAACAGAAAACATTTTTTAAATTCCTCTTAGCGTTTTCCCTTCAAGACTCTCGAAGGCTCTCGATATGACAATTGCTGAATATAGTATTTTCCTGGGTATTTGACTATAGGGTATAACAGGGTTTTTAACACGACTGTAATGCTTATACTTAAAGTGCACTGTGCAAGTAAACCTTTAATCTCCATGCTGGTGATTTGATGAAATTTTACAATTTGAACCAGGCAGCTATGTGGATGACTTGGGGGCTTTGTGTGCAGAAAAGGATGGTATAGGAAGCTTGGAGGTTAATTGAGGCAGTGAGTGGCCCAAGCTGAAGGGGGGGGGGTTGCGTGTGGTTCCTGCAAGTTCTGGGCTCTAGATATCAGCAGAGACATGCTTCCTTCACCAGGTTCGCCTCCTAAATTGGATACAGTCGCATTATTTCCTACAGTTCCTGCGCCTTGACCTGCAGCGTGGTGTCGCTCTCCATGGTGCTGATTCTCTGGAGTACGTCACTTTTCTGTGAGCCGGGCTGTTTAGGTAAAGAATGTGGGGGCCAGGGGGAGTGCAGGCAAAAATGACAAGCACCTTCATATAACACAGTACGAGTTCGCTGCCCCGTGTGTGGAGTTTGCAAATTCTACACGTGTAATGTGGGATTCCGCTTCCAGACCATATACCTACAGTTAAGCTAAATGGTGTCACTAAGATGCCCGTAGGATATGATTGTGTGCGAGGGAGAGTGTCACTATGTGCCCTCTGATGGACTGTCATGTCGTCCAGGGTGGACCATGGCCTTGTGTCCTGCGCTGCAAACTCCAGCCCCCCACCACCCTCCATGGCCCTGATAAGCACTTGAAAGGCGGCTGGATGATCGCAGTCACATCAGTGTAAAATGCACATGCCACAGGAGCTGACAGCAAAGAGGATCTCGACCCACAGGCTTAGTTTAATAAGACAGAACGAAAGGGTAATGATGGATGTACTGCCAGCGAGGCTGATTTACCAAATGTGATTATGCAAATGAGACTGTACGCAAATGGATTAATTAGCATAAGTGTCGATCCGTTATTGGACTCTCTTTGCACTTTGGGATTGCTCTTCTACAGACTATTAGCCAACTCCAGACAGCAGCACTACGCAGTGTCTCCTCTTCATCCATTTCGAATTTGCATCCTGCAATGGCGTGTTTGGCCTCCCTGCTGTCCGACCTATGCAGGAATACGGGTTAAATTTTAACAGCAAGAAACACCATCTCAACACTCCTTGCGACAGCCATTTCCTGTGGCTGTGACAGGTTAAGGTAGCTAGGCTGAGGTTCCCACCTGCCGTCGTGAGATCTTACACATTCTGGGCTCTTCCCTGATGAGCCACTCTGGTAAATTTCATGCGTACAGTCAAGTCGTCCTCCTTAATTACACACTCCGGCACCCTCTTACTCTCACACTCCTTCTCACACTTCACACTTTCCGTCCTGGCAGTATGATATAATTATGAGTTTATTGCCGCTTCCCATTTTATATATGTTGCCCGAGGTTCTGTCCTTTAGTAAATCAGCTCTGTGTCATTTCACTTTTATTTAAGGAAAGCCGTGACGGAAGGTCTTTTATTGAGGGTTTTGGATCAGATTAACTCAGAGCAGGTATGGACTGGTTGAGCTGTGTTACCCAGAATCCACCGCAGGCTCTTTCTAGTGCTGCGTCGTACCCTTTGGACCTTAGCTGTCAACGAGTTGTTTAATTAATTGGCTAGCCTCTGATTTGGTTCGTAACGACAGGATGCTCCGTGGTATTAATAGGCCCCGATGAACTCACGAGCTGCTTTGTATTTAATGCCAGATAATGCTGCCTTGTAAGACACAACAGAGTGAAATTTCTGTCGGTGTTATCTGAAGCGAAAGGTACCATTTCTTTACAGTAACGGGGCGGCCTGGCTGGGGAGGTGAAGTCAGGTGGCTGTTGATTCCCACAGCGCGTCTCTCATTAATGTCTGACAGTCTGTGTAATTTTCGAATCTCTCCTTCTTGTTTTTCACTTGTGAGTAGGAAATGTGCTGGCAATAAAACTACGGTAAATTTTAGAAATGGTAATTAATCCAACTGCCCACCCGTATTTAGACTGTGAGGTGAAACCACATGAACAGGCGAGAGGGAAGTGGTAAGAGTGAACAGTGTCACGCTAATTGTAATTGGTGGGTTTTCTGAGGGGTGGAGACGCCGACTGCTGCGTTTCGGATGGATGAAAAGGTGACCATCGTCCATCATTAGCATGTATCTCTGAATTCTATAGATCAGGCATACCAGTCATGCAAACTGACTGAGGATGTTTCTCCTTGTTAAAAATCTGCCCTTATAAGATTGTTTGTTGATGTTCCACGTGCCGCTTACCATGAGAGGTAAAATAAAAATGTCTTCCTTTAAAATACTGTCTGTCCCCTTCTCTGGTTTGTAGTGGAGGTTATATTCTCCCTGCCCTTTCATCTTGCTTTGAAGCTCTCTTGAGAGGGTAGAGCTGACCCTGAGAGGATCCACCCCAGAGATTACCAGAATCCATGTTAAATTGCCCAGGTAACAGCACCCCTACGGGTATCTTAGAGGCAGGCTGGGGCCCTTTTTTCTTTGGGGGGGGTGTAGATGTGGTGACATTTTAATTCATATGAGAGACTGGAGGGAAATGGCCTTTGGTGTGAGAAATAAAAGAAAGCTGGGATACGGGATGAAACGTGCATTTTAAGACATGCGGTTGCAAGGACATAAGCTGACGGAGAGGCACCGCATGTTTGAAAAGATGCAGATTTAAGCAGCTTGACTGTCTGCTGACAAACATGGGCCAACCAGCAGATCTTTGGTCTGCTTTCAGTTGATAATTCTTTATTTCAAGCCAGCTAGAGCCAGGAAATTGAAAATTAATTGGGACTTGAACATATTTTAAAATAAATATGAGTAATATGAGTATTTGGTAATTATACTGATTAAGCCACCATGCGAAGGTGCATGTAATGCGAATGATGATAACTGGCCACATGCTGTGTGTGTTACTTAAACAGGGATCTCACCATTATATAGGTAATATGCATTGATAATGGTGTTAATGTGAAGGAATTGATTCCAAGTTTCTAAAAAAAAAGTTTGGAAATGTAAAAAGCGATTTTGAATTCCATATGGACTGGCAACCATTCTGTAATTACTGAGAACTGCCAATAATTACCATAATTAATCTGAATAATCTGCTGGTTCATATTTTAAATGACATGCAGCTGTTGTTTTACATTAAAATGAGCGTCACAACAATATACTATATTCTATATTCTGATTACTGACCTGAAAAGGGTAGATTATTCAGCGTTTATACCAATACAAACAGTGTAATTATCCTTAGCAAAGAAATTATTTACAACATATTTACGAGCTAATCCATTACAAATACTGCATCATGAATTATTCATGCTATAATCTCTTTTGCTTACTTTTTTTGTAAAAGGTTATTGGTAATTTTTATATGTGCATTTGAAATATAGGAATATTTACAGATGTTTCCCAGCAGTGGGTGTGATGCAGTCATGACTTGTTGAATGGTCATTTTCTTTTTAATAACTGCTCTATTCAAGGTTGCAGTTGACCTAGTTCTGGGTCAAGAAGGATAAGTCATAAACCCACATACACTGCTGGGATTCTGCCATATTGGGTCTTAAAGCAAGAGAGCAAATGGGTTTGACTTTGCAGTACAGAATAGCCCGTGTGCCTGTTCCCTTCACCCTCATTAAGCTTTGAGCTGACTTCTAAAACTACTTTTGTACTTTTGGAGATGCTTACCATGGGCACATACTGCATAAAGTAGTTTCATTTCAATTTGGAGTCAAAATTAGAAAATAATTTCTCCCACTCTGCCTGAATTAGTTCCATCACCGTGTGTCTGTTGTTTATCACAGTATCAGTATGTTGCAGTTGAAGGAGAATGACAGGCTTTCAGGCACAGGAAGATTTGTAAACTGCAGACTCATTCCAGCTTCTCAAAGTGTGCATATCTGCTTGAAGACAAAGCTGTGTCTTTTCACTGTCTGACATCTCTGGGCTGGGAAGCTCACGGTCCGGCTTTAGACAAAAACCGCGCAGGCTTCGGAAAGACAGAGGAGGACTTAATGTTATGGTGGTATTTATGCTGTCCGATCCCTGTGCTGATCTTTAACTGCACCAAATACCAAATGGCAGACATTTTCCCAGCAGCTAATTGCTGAAAAATGCATGACTCCTTTCTTGCTTTCCAGGAATCTTCTCCCTGCGATTACCAGCTTTGGATATTCGTCTCCCTGTATTTTGGGAGGAATGTGAGGATCCTGTGTTGTCATGCAGCAGCTCGGGTGACATACTGTGTTGCTCCCACTGGCAGGAGAGACACTAGGGGTGCAGTGGGTTTCCTGTGAGTTACGGATTGTCGCTAAAATGCAGCTCACCAAAGTGAACTCCATCTGCAGGCTGAAGACGAGGCAATTCTTAAAATATATGTTCTCCCTGACAGTGTACTGTGCATGTACCTTCAGGGCACCCCTGCTGCTCCCTACACTGGAAACACTGGATGCTGGCCTGGATTAACCATGGGCATTTGGGGGCCATGTCCTTTGGGGGGCACCAAGTAGGGGAACCTCCCATAAACCCCCCCCCTCTGCCCTGGTCCCGTTCATGAATGTAATTTAATAAGTGAATGCGATCCAATATCTTTTATATTTAATTGGATTGTATATTGTTCTTTTAACATAGCAGTCACTGACACGCTCATGTAATGTTTTCCCAGTATTTGTGATGCATTTCTGGATTTCTGAGCCACCAATCAGCTTTTTCTTTCTGAACATGACGTCATGTGTGATGTTGCCCAAGGGCATTTAAAACTCTTCACCTCTCCCTGATTGGATAGATGGAGAAACACAAAGGTATACTTTAAGTATACTAAAGAGGATTGAGGTAGTATGAAAGCAATATATCTAAGATGTAGCAGAATCTTCTACTTTTTCACAAGTCTGTATATTTGCACTGAATTAAGCTGACAGCTCCCATTTTCCCCTTTCTGGTGTAATGCAGTGTTTCCTAACCCAGTCCTCTGGGAGTCCCACACAGTCCACACTTTTGGTCTCTCCCATCGCCCAACACACTCGTGCCAGGAATTCGGTGTTCTTGATTGGCTGGGATCTCGGAGGGAGTGAAAATGTGGACTGTATGGTGGTCTTTGAGGACTGGATCGGGGGAACGCTGGTGTAATGCGATGTCAGAGGATCCAAATGCGGGGACACGAGGCCCGTTTCCAAATCCATTAAATGCAGGCAGTACTGTAAAAGGCAGGACAGTAAATGGCAGAGCAGGCAAGGGTGACACAGAGAAAAATACCAAATCCAGCATCAAGGATCTGAAACCGATAAATCAAGCAAAAGTCGAGCACGAGAACAGAATAGCCAAGTAACGATAAGCTCAGTATGGTGTAAATATGCGATACCTCACTAAGGCCACCGCACCGATGCAAAGTCGAACCACTGTAGAGCAAGGCGCCTCTGTACTTAACCAGCTAAACCAAGTAAAGTCTGTCAGCAGCAGGTAAGCTAACAGACAGGTGGCCAGACTGATTAGTTTAGTTTAGATGCAGATGCAACATGTATACGTCAAAGGAACTTTCCCTTTGGATACTGGACAGTGACTGTCATCTGTGTGACCATGCATGGGTTCCTTCCCAAAGATTGATTTGCTTCAAACGCAGCCTGTGTCAGCTCTGACAAGGCACTGAAACATCAGCAAAGGACACCGGTAATTTCTGCAGTAAGATACAATAAAAGGTCTTTTGTGTGAAATATAGTGTGAGAGGTGCCATCATTTTAAAAATGCTTCACATATCTGACTCATAGGTTTCAAGTCAGTAAGAAGAAAAAAGCAAAATCAATGAATTTATGATGGTCGGCTGTTTGATGAACAAATGTTTTTGTTTATTTTTATTTATTTCACATAGAAGAGTTTGTTCCTTTTGCCAGCGTTTTCCGTTTTGTCAGCTTGGGATGCTGAATAAAAAGAGTTTTTTCTTTATTTCCTTGTCTTGTTAAACTGCACGTTAATAGGGCAGCACCATCTCCTCTGCAGCTGTGTGTTTCGTATTAATGTTCGATACCAGCTTAATTCCAGTACAATCAAAACAATATTTTCACACTGATGGAGAAATTCCTCCCGTGCAAATCTGTTAATTGGCCTGTCTAGACTTCTTCCTGCTCTCTGGGTCTCAACAGCTAGAACATCACGGATTTGGGGGGGGGCTTCGGCGGTTCTGTCACTCGCTGTGTGTATTCCGGAACCTTCCGCGTCTCCCGGTTCACACTTGCTCTGTACGTTCCGGCAGTGTCTCAGAGGTCTCCCCGTCTTGTATCTGTTTATTCTTCCTCAAGCTTAGCACTGAATTTGAAATGGACGCGGGAAACACACTTTCATTCAGGAATACTAATGATCCTTGCCTGTACTTTACTATTTGCTTGCAGTCTGTGGTGCTGTGTTCAGGGGCCATTGTCCTGAAATTATTTTAGAATAAAATTCCTCATGCCTGGCCTGTTTGTTTGTTGATTGATTTTGGCAGGATCTGCTTTTGCCTTTTGCAAGTTAACTGACGCCCTCTCTTTTCATCGGTCACAGAAAGCATTGTAGCAGCCGCAGAGAATACAGTCTTCTCAATTGGCTGTTGTTATAGTCTGTTATAGTTAATCTACTGAAAGCTAAATTCTCGCTCTTTCCACCTGCCCCTGTATTCTCCTCAAAAGGCATTTATGTGACACGTAGCAGAGAAGCGTTTAAAATCAGAGAGCTGAAAGGTGGATCTTATTCATGGAGATGTAGCAGGTCCTGCTAGGTAGGAGTTATTAATAGTGTCCTCTCGAGTTTTCCGGGAGTCTGTGTGTAGATGTGTGAGATGAATCACGGTCCGGGTGATTTTGGCGGAGTCCGCCGCATGCCCAGGAAGCTGTGGGGGGGGGAGTGCCCCCGTCGTTCACGGTTAAGTGGCACGGCCTTCACATGGTGTTTCACGGATGCAGATGGAAGCCTGATTTGTATTCGTAATCTATATCATGTGGCAACGTCTGATTCTCCAGAGACTCCGTAGCTTGAGGGGTAATATCAATATCTTTTAAGGCGTGAGGGCTGCTGAAGAGAAGCCACTTCCTGGAGTAATCAGAGAATAACAATATGAGATGATAATTTATAGCACATATATGGGTGTTTATAAATCAGCATGCAAAGGGAAAATAAACGATCGGCTCCTTTCTTCACTGGAATGTAAACTGAGCTGCTGCTTCTAGCAAAATGTCAAATATTGATTGTAAAGATTCCCAGAAGCAGTTTTGTGCACCTGGTCTGTTTCCTTCAGTCATTTCCCGAAGAATAAAAGGCTACCAAAGAATTTGAGTACATGACTTGTCATAATAACGGCTACAGCCCGTGACTCTAGGCAGCACAGGCCGAGCAGTGTGTGAGTGTGTATTCGTGCGTGTGCATTTATTTATGAACAGATACAGTGCACCCGGACGCCTCGCCCTCTCGCCCAGCCTGCAGTGGGCTCTGTCTTTCGCCCTCCCGTTTAGACGCCTCTGTCACTCAACACCGAACGTGCCGCTTACTGAACGTGAATCATCTCAGCGGCTGCCCCTCTTTGTCAGCGAATCTGCCAGCGACTCGCTCTCCATTTCAGATGCATTTTTTTTTCTTCCTTGCGGCATGTAGCTGCAGATTCGCTGTCCCCGGGGTGAAACGCTGCACTGTGACACACACTGTGACACACACTGTGAGACACACTGTGACACACACTATGACACACACTGTGACACACACTATGACACACACTATGACACACACTGTGACACACACTGTGACACACACTGTGAGACACACTGTGAGACACACTGTGACACACTGTGACACACACTATGAGACACACTATGAGACACACTGTGACACACACTGTGACACACACTGTGACACACACTATGACACACAGTATGACACACACTGTGACACACACTATGACACACACTGTGACACACACTGTGACACACACTGTGACACACACTATGACACACTATGACACACACTGTGAGGATGTCACTGCTGTGCAGAAATGGCAGCGGGTGCCAGTTATAGTTCTTGATGATGACAGGCCAGCTTCCCATCCCGGGATGTACAGTATAGATCCATGATCGCTAATGCAAGGAAGACAAACAAATATCCAGTTGGATCTCTTTTATACTTGTTTGGTCCTGAGTTTGGGGCGGCATGGTGGTGCAGCGGTTAGCACTGTTGCCTCACCCCTCTGGGACCCGGGTTCGAGTCTCCGCCTGGGTCACATGTGTGCGGAGTTTGCATGTTCTCCCCATGTCGTCGTGGGGTTTCCTCCGGGTACTCCGGCTTCCCCCCACAGTCCAAAGACATGCTGAGGCTAATTGGAGTTACTAAATTGCCCATAGGAATGCGTGTGTGAGTGAATGGTGTGTGAGTGTGTTCCTACTGGATCGTGGGTTGTTCCCTGCCTCATGCCCATTGCTTCCGGGACAGGCTCCGGACCCCCGCGATCCAGTAGGATAAGCGGTTTGGAAAATGGATGGATGGATGGTCCTGAATTTCTCACCTACAGTGGCAACGTCAACCTAGGACTGTCCACCAACTTCCTATTGAGTGCTGTCTGCCAGCCGTATAATGCCTCACTGTCCATGTATCTTGTAATACAGTGAGCCCACAGTAATGCATACTGTATGTAATGCACAATAAGCATGTAGCTACACATACAGTCCCTGTACTGTGCTACTTCATTACATAAAAAGAACCTTACTGTGTGCTGTACAATAAGATATTTTGTTCTTTGTCGGACGTCAATATCTTTTGCTTTCATAGTGTAATTGGTGCCGTATTTTTCATGGAATTTGAGTAAAGTCTCGCTTCATTATAAAATGTCATTTTATATTTACAGTATTAATTGCTGTAGTATGCTGTGTGTATGTTACAGCACCGTACTTAATGTCTTGTTTCTCCGCTGTAACTACTGAGATGCGCCCGAATTGATTTATTTGCTGCTGGAGCTCCAGGTCGCAAATGCAAACGCAAGTCAGCGAATATCTGTGTGCGGTTTTAATTGCAGTTGAATTTTATTTATGAAGAGTTCACGAAAGTGTAGCATTTATGCCTTTATACATTCATTTTCTGTATAATTATCCAGACCTGGGTGGTGCTGACACTGGAGCCCAGAGCGTGAGGTGGGGGATTATGGGATGTCAGTATGTCACCTAGCACCCAATTAAAAATATACATATGATCTTGCATTACAGGCAATTTAGGGGCATGAAGTGCAATTTTAATGATTGGGGATATCAATAGGGCTGCATCTGGGGGTCTAGGACCCCCTAAGATGTTCTTTAGCCCCCGAAATGTAGACTAATTGATATAGTGTGATCTCATTCATTTTCATTAAAATCAGACTCCTCTTGTAGAGAGGCTCATACCCCTATTCCTAAATCTTTAGCAACATGATGAAGTATATTGTAGGAATTGCCTAATTCCGATTCGGCTCATTTGGAGTTAAGGGTGTGTATGAATCACATTTTTCCCGCAAGAGTTGTGCCCGAGCCTCACGCTCACTCACGAAACACGTCACGGTTCAAGGAGCAATTTTGATTCGCGGGAGCCGGCTGGAGTGGCTTCGACTGGGTGGGGTTCAGTCTTGTTGCCCCACACTGTAGCCTGAGTGGCAGTTGGTTATTGTTGCGAGCAAACTGCCACGGGCCGGAGAGATCGTCCCTTCCGTCTCGAGCCGCGAAGCAGCCCTGGAAGGACGCGGGCCTGGCGCCTGGCTGTCACTGGCTTTGGTTCCTCATCCTCCCCTTTCTGCCCTCCAGCGTAATGTAATAAGCCGGTGCGGAGAGAGGCGTGTGCCCTGGGAATGGACATTGTAGAAACGCGATTTGTGCCCTGTGGAGGGATGTGTTTCTCTAGCTTCCATTCTGAGCTGGACTGAACAAGGAAAGAAAAGCGAATTTCATCCCGGACAATTGGCTGATTCCTGCGAAGTACCCTATCCATCCCTGCTTTCCGTTAGTTTAGTCACTGGAGCAGTTTTCCCACAGTAGAAATCTATTTTTTTTTATCCATTCCCACCTGGATCAGCTGCAATTCTGCATCTGAGTATTTTTTAGTGTTCAAGGTTGTGTTAACCTTGCTGTAAGGGGGTGCAGGGAGGGGCAGTGCCTGACTGTAAACAGCAAACCTTGTGTTATGTTCCTGTCCAGGGGTGAAACATGTGCTTAGATGCCTGGTTGGATGATTAGTGAAAGCAAGCGACAGCAAAATATCAGCTGAAGTGTAAAGTAAAGAATATAGAATATTATTAAGTAAAATGTTTATAATTGAATTACTTTCCCAGCTATATGTGAATAGATGCTCCGCAGGGTAGTGGATGGCTCGGTGGGCTAAGCCACGCTGCCTGTGTGCAGGACATCGGCACGTCCAGGGGCACTGCGTTCTGGCCGCCTGACCTCCAGGTCGCTCTCACTTGCATTTGCATCTGTGGGTCTTATGGAGAGCTGGACATGGTAGGCAAAGAGAATTTTAGGCAAATAAAGGATTGTTTTGTTATTCAAGTAAACTTTTTGGCTAGAAGATTGGAATCAGATGCAGGTAATTCTCATCATTTCCCTTTAAGTTTCAATCTGAATTGTTGTTCTTCGTTTAGCAGTATCTATTGATCCGTTTATTGGCTTTTGTCAGTTATTGGCTCACTGGACAAACAAGCACTACACAAACCTAAAGGTAAGACATACCTCGCCCACACTGGTGCGTTCCGGCGAGACATACCCATGTTAAGTAAAAACACAGGCTGTTTTTGGCGGGCTGACTTCAATAAATGAAAAATACAAGAAAACAATAATGATCGTGCGAGTTAAGTTGTGAGCGTGTGGCAGCAGATGCCGAGCGGTTCCTTGGCTGTTTGCATTCGCACCTCACGTTTTGCTCTTTTCATCCATATTCTCTGACAGTGTCAACAAGCTAAATAGGTGGGGGGTCACTGGGGGCGGTGGGGTGGGGTGCCTTTGCGCAGCGTGTGCTAGATGTCTGCCCCAGCGCCATTTTCCGGGAGAAATTTGCAGTGATTGTTTAGCTGCCGCTCACAAACCACAGAAATTACTGCCCACTGTTCTCTATCCGCTGTGCATTTTTCTTGCTGTGGTACATTTCTGAAAGGCTCTGTTTTTCTGTCCGTTCTTTGCTTTAAAGTACTATGACATTTATATTGTTGCGCATGTGTATGCTTGTCTAAATTAATAAAAAAGATTGCAATAGAATCATGTCCTCCAGTGGCTTGGGGATCTGCCTCTATTACCAACACAGTAATTTCCTTTCTGTATGTCCCCTCCTGGAGCCGACACCTTATCGTGGTGGAGGGGTTTGCGTGTTACAGTGATCCCAGGAGCTATGTTGT
>JAODJX010000097.1:10553649-10572727 GCA_026776945.1 Isichthys henryi
CCTGCTGAGGCTACTGCCCCCGCGACCCGATCCCGGACCAAGCGGCAGATGATGGATGGATGGATGGATGGATGTTTTAGGGGGCGTGGATAAGTTCCGCCGTGATCCTGTGACATTAACGCGCTGCTGTCGATACTCTGATGTGACACACGCTTGATAAAATCATCTTCTTGCCCGTTTGCTTTTGTAAATCCTGCTCCCACTTATCAAAAGCAAGCATCGAATTTAGAATGTTATTTAATCTGTTGTAATATTCCTGTACTTTCGCCATGAATTTAACCGTAGTTGCTGGCATGGTGTTAAAAAGTCAACATTACTAACACAACCCCTGCTGTGGCCGATGGGTATGAAAAAAAAATGTCAGTAAGAGATTTCGCTTGTGTTTTGTTTGGTCATTTTCACTCCATATGCTGTCGTTTAATGGCTGGTTGGGTGTCTTTCCTGTTCATCAGACTTTCCGCTTCAGGATTTGGGCCTTTCTCCATGCCTCCATTAAACTAAGAAACTTGCCAGTTTTTAGGTAACTTAGATAAGTAGCGTGTGATGTGTACTTTTCCCTGATTGAAGATGCACGTGATTCTGGTGATTTTACATATCTGATGACTTCAGGTTTATTCAGGCATGTTGTAGCACACTTTTATTCTGTTTGCTGCCTGGAAACCCCTAGGATAATCAGTTAGAATATGGATGGATGGATGGATGGATGGATGGATACTTATAGTGAAAGCATTTTTTTCCCGCATGCTTGAATTCTGCATAGTTTGAGGTGAATGAAAATCAAACCAAAGGAGGCAGCAAGAATGTTTTTGAAGCTGTTTGACCTCAGTGCGTCTTTGTCACTTTTAAGGCCTTGAAGTTCTTGCAAATCAGTTCTTATAGACCAAAGATGTGAAGCCAAAAAAATGTTCCCATGAAATCACCGTGTATGAAAATGCAGATTTTTTTTTATCCATATAGTTGAAAAAGGCTAAATTTCTCCGACTGTGACTCTGGCCAGAGTCAGTGATAATTGGTAATTGACCATCTTCTTGTCACAGGTTTCACGGATAAGGTTACGGTCGGCACCCTCAGGGCCACATCTGCTTTCTCTGTAATCCTCTCCATTGGCATGTCCATGTACATCGGACCACGTTCATTTCTGCCCTGATTTTCACTGCTTGACAGACCAAAGTAGGCCTTCCTGTACAATTTATCTGCACTTTGCTTCATCAGTTTCCCACTTGGCCATGACTGGCCTCCCAGGCTGTGGTAATGAGAAGCAGGAACACACTGATGGTAACACACTGATGGTAACACACTGATGGTAACACACTGACAGCAAGGCCGGTGCTGATTGGCCGATTTTGTGCCTGGCTTGCCTCTTTGGTTCATCTTGCGTGTCCCGTGATTGCAGCTTGGTTTAAATGCCATCTTGTGAATCTGTTGGGCTCAGTGCTGCTTCCTCTCTTGCTACAGCTTTGTGAGGCAGTTGGGGTTTGACCATTTCATGCACATTTTTGATTGACGGCAAATGGAAGCTGGTCAGTTGCGTTCTTTCCCAGCTGCTTACTATTCACACCATGTCTGTAATGTTATACGCATTCCACTTCCTAATGATTAGGAGAAACATTTTAGCTTATTTTTTTTTTATAAAATAACCTTTTCCATGTTCTTCGCTGTTCTATAACTCTACAGTTATTTTGACAGCTCCTTGGTCTTTGTGTGTGAAACTTTCCTTTGAATTTTCTCCCTTAAAAACTGTGTTGCCTGTCAAGGTAAATTTATGGTGTAACTACCTAAAGGGCCCGAATAATTATACCATTAAGCCAAGCCTTGTTTTCCTTAGTTTTGATATTTGGTTTCTTTATGCAAAATATAAATCGATGAGGCTTTCAATGCCAGAGCACAGACTTTTGTCGATTTAGGAGTCTTTTCTAATTGGTCGAGAAAGTTCGGTTCAGTTTAAGTTTCCCTTTTTCTATCTATGTATATAAATGCACATTATCCAAGGGAATCATAATGTAACAGTCCCATAAGTACTATCTATGCTGTGTAGCAATAAAGCCGAATGACTTAAACCATTTCACGCCCAAAAGTACAAAACACAAAGCATTTGCAGCCTAGTCTTGTTGGATGCAGTCAGTGTTTGGCCCCTACAAGTGCTGCCCTGCACTGTAATTGGCCACCAAGGGCCTGATTAGTGGAGACTTTTGCAAAAGAGTTTCACCTCGGTGCTCAGACAGCCGGCCGCAGACCTCTTCGGTGGTCGGATCATACTTACCGAGCCGACCACTTGTCATCACGCAGAGCTGCAATGCATCCTGGGCCATAAAGCCCCCAAGGGCATTAAAACTATTTATCTTGGTAAATTGCCATGTGATTCAGGCACCGCGGCTGCAGTGTCCCTGAGTGCCATGTAGCATCTTCTTGACAACTGAATGCCTGCTTTTCCCCAGAGAGACTTTCAGAATGTCATTGTTACTGGGCCACTTTATTTATCGGCAAACCACTACTTAACCTGTCGTGCCCTATGCCTCACGCAGAGAGGTTAGCATGAATGTCATTCGCAGGCTAACAAGGTTAACGGGAGTGTCGGACGCAGACCATCCATCGCATTGCTATGGTTTGCAGGCTCTCGGGGGCAAAGCCGTTGAAAGTCAGCCGGTGCCAGGCAGTCCCGTGCTAATGGTGCATTATGAGGCTGCTGTCTACACGTTAATGCTGACCTTTGGCTCTCTTTGTTTCAGTGTTTCTGCGCATAGAGAGAAACACCCTCTGCGCCTATAGGAGCGCTGGCTGACGGTCGGGTGTCCCGATCTGTCTCACTGTCCTCTCCGCTCTGTAAAGGTGCGCAACACATTTCGGACAGTCAGCAGCTGCTTGGCTAATTTTACACTTTTCAGCCCCTATTTTCTGACTTTGACCGTGTCCTTGTTACCCAGACTGCCTGTGGCTGTAACAACAACAGCAACAGCAGCAGCAAACAGGGGTGATTCTAGGATTGTTTTTTGCAAAAGGGGCCGTAATTCATACAGGGGGGCCGACCTTATCATTAGCCAGTGAGATGCACTCTGAGGACCAATCAGCTTTCACCACTTGGGGCCAGTGCTCCTTTGGTCCCGCCCATATACACACCTTTCGATGATGATGTCGACAGCAACATGCTAAGGTGAATTGAACTTGCCAGATTGTCTATAGGTGTGAATTGTATTTGCCCAATGACAGGCTGGTGCTCCTTCCTGGTTATTCCCTGCCTTGCACGCGTGGTTTCCCTGCAGAGAAGGCACGGGTATAGACAGTGAATGAGATCATAGTACAGTAGTAATACTCTTTATCATTGCATCTCTTTCTGCATAGACACCTACTGTTTTCGATGTATGTGATGGATTTACAGAAGTTCTGGGATGTTTTTCCATTGTTCTTTTATTATTTCTTTTTTTTTTTATTATGTACCTTTTTCTGTGGCATTCGTGACGCTGGCGATGTGCCACACAAATCTTGGCTAATTATATATAATTTGGCCGTCGCTCTTGCCGAGGCGGGTGCTTTCTGGGTGCAAGAGGGTGAACAGACACAAACCGCGCGGAGTCAGAAATCGGTGCCTGTCTGGGTGCTGCGTGGAGACTGCAGATGATGGCTGCTGCCCCATGCGCCGTCAGGGGGGAAATGCGACAGGCACGTAGCTGACTGCTGAATAGGCAGAACGCTGTTTGGGGGATAATAGAATAGCATACTGAAAATGAGATGCAATTTAGAGCGAATTATATTTATCGCGCCAGAGAGATACATGAGCAGCTCTGGAAGAAGCGAAGAGGCACTCTGTCTGTGATATTTACGACCCCGTCTTTTGAATAGGCCAAAGATAGAGAGGTTTCTGATGCTCGTAAATTCATCGACAGGAGCCATAATGAGCAGAAAGAAAGTCTTTCCTTCACACCCCCTCGGTTCCCATCGTTCTCTGTCTCCTGTCTTCATTCCAAACGGACAGATCGGTATACAGGCGGCTTCTTTATTTTGCAGGGTCCCACTGGGTGCTGCCTCTCTGAGTCCCATTTCCATGTAAAAGGGGTGGAAATTATTCCAAGAAATAGGGTAGTTTGAGGCCTCTTGCGGATATCGGCTTTTAGCGTCCCGTTGTAAACCAGCTCCGGGATCCTGGGGTGCTGGTAGAGTTACTGCTACTGCAATGTGGGGGTGCGGTAGGGAAAGTCATCGGGAATGTTCTCTCTTCTGATTACTTTCTGAAGTTTAGGATTAGCTAAACCCACGTCACTGATTAAATTTTATGGGCGGTTTCATATTGCTACCAGACCCAGTTTAGCAATTTTCCTCCAGTTACCTTTAATCTAAAACTCATGAAGAGGCTCTTGCTCATCACTGATGTGCTACCATAAAAAAGCCTTGTGAAATTTGCTGTATTTGGTTACTGTGCACAATGAACAATTGGTAATCCAGGGTCATTTGTAATCTGAGAAATATTCTGCCTGTGTGTACATGAAAGGTGCTCCAGATGGGGGAACCAATCAGTCTGCTGGCTTCAATTCCAGGATGTGATGTCATAATTACATCATAATCACTGGTTCACAGATAGCATCAGCATCCCACTCCCTGGATAAATAAACTCACTGTTGAATGTAGTTTGGGTGCCTGATGGAGGTCATCAGAATTCATTGTATCAGGTCCAGTTCAATGCATGGCAGCTTCATTTTTATAAGATCAGACACCTACGACGCTTTAATGGCCGGTGCATAATAGGTTGTGCTTTTCAGTGTATTGAAATTAGACTGAAGCATTGTTTGGAAATTAAACTGCTATTCAAGTTTATTCAAATTTTCGATTATGTTGAACTTGCTCTGGGCGTGATGGGAAACAGAAGCCATGTGACATGAGGATGGGGAGGAAGGAACCTTGTGACAGGAGATTCAACTTCAACCTCGCAAGAAATAACAAGAAAACAAAACAGCCAACAAGGGCTACGACAGGCTGTGACCTCGGCCATCGCAGTCTGACCAAACGGGACCCAATCAAATACAATCAATAATTCAGTAATGAGGCCCCGGAGAAGTGAATCAATTTGTGCTCACAAAGGGGGACGTAGATGAGCCCAGATTGATGTTATGGTCAGTGAATAATATTCATACCCAACATCAGCTTCGGATGCTTGGAGACGGCCATCGATCGGGGTGCCGGTACCAGCCGCGGGACCACAGGCGACTGCATGCCCTGTCTTGGGTTTTATTTGAGGCCACTCTCTTTGAGTGGCTGAGATGGTGGCCATGAAGGGCTGCAAATGGCTCAACTTGGGGGGGGGCGCGTATTGCGGTAGCAGGGCGCTGGGCCGAGCTCGAGTCAGGTGGCATGGAGACGCTGTCACTTCAGCAAGGTGATATTCTCATTTCCCCGCCAGAGACGGCTAATTAGCGGGCGCCTGCCAACGGCAAAATCGTGATTCACTGGCCAGGAGATGGGAGAGGAGGCGGGGAGGTTGCTAGGCAATGGCTGCTAGCCTCTGACTGCATGGGACGGTGACTCAGCAGTGCTGTTTGTCCCCATCCAGGCTATCATTGTCAAATCCTAGAAACCTTGGCGGTGGGAACCCACCTCCTGCACAACCTGGACCCGACTGCCCCCACTGGCTGGAAAAGTGCCCCCCGCAGCTTACCAAGGCACAGGCAGGAGACGTGTAATTCCTCGAGAACCTGACACGACTCAGGCCTCCCTCTGTTGTGTGACCTGTGTAGCACGTTGTCTGCCACGCCTCTGGTTCGCTGAGAGGGACTGATCAGCACTCACTCAATAATCTCGTTTCATGCTCTGAATGTAAATTACCCCCCCCCACCAGCTTTTCGGTGTGTTTAAATAGCACAAGCCAAAGTGGTAAAAACAACCAGCAAACCTCATACTAAAATTAGCAACATATTAGAAGGAGTTTCAAAGGAATGCTTTCATCTTAATTCCCACTCAGAGGAGAACTTTGGAAGGTATGCAGTGCACTTCGGACCCCTACTGCCTGTATTGTCAGCAGGGCCAGATCCACCTTTTCAGGAGCCCTAGGCAAAACTTTACTTGAGAGGCCCCCCCACCAGGAAAATTAATGATCATTTCACTTCCTCCAATTTAATTTGGGGGCCAATTCTGCCTGTAGCTGCAGTCAGCCCTGATTGTCAGATTCCCTGCCATGTGGACTGGACAGAATCACCTGCCCTCAGGGATTAAGGTGGTTTTAATCTGCCGCCATGTTCTGTGTTGATTGCACCACTGCTATTTAAGTCACACTGTAGTTAGTAGCTACCAGTTACATCTGGGCCATTTTTACTACTCTTACACTTATTTTTATGATTGACTTTACACATACTGACGAGGAAGTGTAAAATTTATAATTTAGTGTTACGTTGAAACTGTTTTCATGGTACAAAAAATAATTTTTCAGTAGTTCACAAACTTGAACGTAGAGACAGTTCATGTCCACCATAGGTTGGGCGCAACCCACTGCAGATTCAAATGTGACAGGTTTGCCCCTCCTCCCCCACTACTATATTCCTGTGTCCACCCATGTTTTCAGTCTCGGAAGCGTCACATGCCAGGGTTGGCCACATTCTTGGGGGGGGGGGGGTGCTGAGGACTTTTTCACGTCGCTTCTCATTTTTTATTTAGATTCATTCATTTTTTTTATTTTTATTTGGGCTAATGGAGTGGTTTCTTAGTGGACACATTCTGTGGCTGGTTACTGGGTTACATGTTACTGGTTGGCTGAGTGACCGTCAAAGAGGCCCAGATTGGCAGAAGGGGGTCTGGGGGAAACATAATAAACACCCCCCAAACAGCTAAATCTTCCAAAGGAACTTCCCAGCAAAGATTCGGCCCTTAACAGACTCTTCCCCGAACTCTTTGGGGGTTTGGCTGCTGCTGAACTTTGGCCTCTGTGTTTCCCCTGACTTCCCTCTGTGCTGGATCCAGCTGCTCTCTTTTTAGCATGTTTGTCAAGCAGAATTGCTTGGACAAATATAATTAAGCCAGATCGGGACTCAAATATTTATTTTATCTGCTGTTGTTAATGGTGTGGAGAGACCTTCTCGCTTTAGTTCGTTTGTTAAAGCGCCCCGCTTGCTGGATGTGATGCTTTACAGAACTTCGTTTTTGTAGAGTAAATCTGCGCCAGCTGTTCGGATCTTTGGCCTCATCCTGAATAATGATGGTCTTCATTTTCCTTATGGCTGCTGCTGGGGGCCAGGGCTGAGGGTCCTCCTCTGCTGGCTGCGGTACCCAGCGTGTTTCATGCGCAGTGGGGCGATAGATAGTCCAGGCCGTCCGCTCAACATGTCTTTTGGAGCCAGGAAAGTGTTCCGGAGTGTGGCTGTCTGTTAAAGTGACAAGATTGGCTTTGAGCCGAACCAGGCAAAGAGAGACCAAGAGTTACCTCTTTCCCAGCAGCATTAAAATGACCTGGAGGGGGCGCTTTCAACATACTGGGTCTTACCTGCTGCAGGTAATGATGTTCTGCATCCCGATAATGCGACATCTCTGCCAGCAGCCCATCACCTTCCATAACCTCCACCGCCACCCCTCGCGTGGCCTGTCGCCGTGACTCCCGACATGCATATACGTGATCTGCAGCCGAGTGCTGATTTCCCCGAGCCTCAGCCAGCTGGCCCTGTGTCTGTCTCGCCATCACAGGAAGGTCGTGGTTATTTTCAGAGATAGCGGAGCGGGTAATTGGAGTGGACTTGGTGGCAGTGTGTGACATGGACACAGATCTGCCAAGGAGAGCGTTGCCTGTAGTGCGTGAGCTCCTCCCTGTCCCATAGACCTACATTTATGCATTAATCAGTGAGCTGATTGAGCATGACGTTTTTCCAGGCAAACAGGCAAAGTCTATGCTTTGATGTGCTAATAGGTACAAATCGCATTTCTCACCCAGTTTTCAGTGTTCGACAAAGTTGGAAAGTCGGAATGAAACTGGGTTCTTCTGCCTCAATATGAAGCAAGTGTGAAACAGATTATGCAGTATTCCAAAAATATAAAGATTTTTTGTTCTTGGTATACTGGTCTGTATGTCATGAAGGTGAATCCCAGTGAAGACTAAAGTTGTCTTCTTTATCTCTTGATGATCTCGACCAAAGGAAGTTACGTAATCAAAGGACGTGGTAAGCAGAGTGGTCTTTGAAGTCTGAGCGTGTCTATCCATGCTTCTCAGTCTTCGCATCCCTTCTGCTTGTTTGCTGTCGATTGACATGTTCCAACATTGTACGCACACCTCGCCATCATCACCCTCTCCAGGTACTAATGGGAAACACAGGATGAAATTTAAAGCCAGTCCATCTGTTGGCTTTACCCCGAACGGAACGTCGTCCATCTTCCAAGCATTCATCCTGGATTGGATTGCGAGGGGAGCTGGAACCTCTCCCAGAGCTGTGGACTCCCTGGACAGGATGCCAGCACTTCACAGGGCACAATCACACACGCCGTATGCTGGGGGCACGACACAGACACTAATCAGCCGAGCTGCATGTCCTTGGACTGCAGAAGGAAACCTGATCGACATGCACATCCCTTACTAAGACGGAATGCGAGAAGGATTCAAACCCCCAAAGCTGGAGTTGTGGGCTGCCCATTGAGCCACCATAGCACCCAAACTGCTATTTATCGACCTAAAAACTACCTTAACACTGTGGAGTGTTAACTGGAGCTTCCAGAACAATGGAAATATAACCCTACTTATCAATTCATTAAGCATTTATTTTTCACATTAGTCTGTATTTCCCAACAGAGCATAATACTGTACAATGTATTAATTTATCTAATACTTATATCCAAAGCAAATTTCTATATACGATCTGGGATTTGAACCCCCAACCTTTTGTAGTGTAATGTTTTACTTGTTGAGTATTTTTTCCGGGTCAACCACTGAAACCATACAGCAGCCAGGTCAAGACAGTGAGCGAGGCGGATTGGAAGAAGGCAATTAATCACCAGAATTACAGTGCTTACTTTGATGAAGTCGCTCTGAGGAACCAAGAATTAAAAGCTGAGAAAATACAAGGTTGATATATCACTGGGTGTCTCCTCTTTCTCCCAGCTAAAACGTTTTAATGAGGTAAGTAGAGCTGAAAAAAAGGCACAGGAGATGTTTCCCTTTGCTCTAAAGTTAAAATACACAGTTTGCACCACTTGGTCTGGCTTCAGAACCTTCAGCTGTTAATGGGCTGAAGTGAGAAGTGGCCTGTTTGCAGCGGGACTGTTTGGAGTTTTAGGAGAGCTTTTACCTACCAATGGTAACTATGTTTATTGTTTTTGGATGTTAAGCAGATGTTCTCTCACCTAGAATAACTTCAGACCTTTAGCACTCCATCTGTACACTGTACAGCCGCTTGCGTCAGAGATTAAAAGCACCAGTCAGCTGGACACCCATCTCCTGGTTCAGAATTGGACCCATGACGTTCTTATTACCAATGCAAATCCCATCCCCAGTGTCCCAGCACTGTTGACAGACAGGAGAGCCTTAAGTGGTAATACAAGGAACAAATTAGCCCCAGGATTCTTATCAGACACAGGTGAATAGATTTCTCCCTCAGCCAATACATATCAGTAGACTGGGCAGATTAAGCAGGACGCTTCTGTTGTGCTGTGGCATCCCGCCAAGTGTCCCCAGATGCCGGATGATCCAAGCTGTTTCCTGACGCATGTCGGGGTCAACCGACCGGTTTTCTGGAGAGCACAGAGCATGAATGAGACGGTTTGGGGTGTACCGCTGCCTGCTCCTGTTGGCCCAAAGCAGGAGAGAACCCGCATTTCCCCCCTGCTGAAGTTTGGGGTGCGGCTGCCTGTTTTTCTTCTCTCTCAGGATCACGGCGGAGCCCGTGAGCTTATCCTGACTTGCTCTCCCCAGAGTTCCCGGACGCGAACGGCTTTTACTGCCGCTCGATTGCCCGTAAACTTGGCCCATTACTGCACTCCCCCGTGCCTTCAGCCTGTCCGTTCCAGGTTACCGAGCGAAACCGACTGTTCCAGCTCGATTTTCGAAGATTTAGAAGGAGCCGGGAAAAGCGCAGCCATGTGCAACGGCGAGGACCTGTCAGCCGCTGCAGCGTCTTTGTGGATTTTGTCATTTCCCAGGACGTGGCAGCTGTATCTGAAGATGTGGAAGATATGGAGCTGGAGAACAGAAGGCAGAAAACAAGCTTGAAACCCCTAAGATCCTGTTTTTAGGCACATCAACTAAACCTGGAAGTCATGAACCAAATAGCAAGAGGTATAACTGCAGTTTCACTGAGGCTGAGTTTCATAGTCGTCCAATCGCATTTTGCATATTATCAATTTGCATCTCTAAAATTGCCTGTCACACTCACGCAGGCGTCGGCCATCGTCGAATTCCCCGTGCGATCTTTAAAGAGTATCTGTTGTTAATGCGGACAAACCCATGTCACTGTGACCTCAAAGGGCCAAATTGTACCATTTTGGGGCAGTCAGGCTTGAAATGAAGCCGAGTGGGAGATTCGTCGAATTATCTCACGGGGTGGACGTTAACTCAGGTGCCGTTACGTGATGAAGAATGCATGTTCTCCTGTGTTAAACTTTAATTGTGGCGCGGGCTGGACTAGTTAGCGTGTTAAGTGTGTTAAGCGCGTTGTGTTTATCGAACCGCGACGTGTGAACATGGGTGACCCGTGTGAGTCGCGCAGGTTCTGCTGCCCTCACGGCTGAATGAGTGCTGTGCTTATTTAAGTCGAAGTGCTAAAAAACAAGTTCTCTCTGCTTTTTATTTGCATTTCATAGACAAGGGCCCCTGCATGCGATTCTGCTTAGAAGTTTCAACTCCCTCCCCCCCCCTCCCCACATCTTGACTTAGTTTCATCCACTTTATGAAACTAGAAAAAAATATGTTAGCTGACTGGTTTAAACCATTACAAAGGTTCTGCGGGGGGTCCAGCCCACCTCATTTTAATATACCTGCTCTACTGCTGGGACCTGCAGAATGTACTTAAGGGGGCAGGGGGTGACCTCAAGATATGCAGACATGTGCTGATAAACCAATTAAAAATCTGCTGCCTAGATCTGTAAAGGGAGCACTTGTCCCCCCAGGCCCCCCCTCATCCTGCCCAGAGGCACTCAGCCACAGCAAAGCGGTTATGACTCGGGTCAAGTGACCATCGCCGGCGGTGGGTTTCTGACTCTGTTCACAAGCAGCGCCTACAAAGCAGAGCAGGCAAATCAATCCTTAGCGGCAGACAGACCTTTCAAAACAGAACCAAAGAAAACTGAGAAACTTGTTTCAATCTAGCGAAATCCGAGTGCAGTTTCAGTCGATGTTTGCTGACAGAGGGAGATCGCCTTCACCACGGGGAAACAATGCAGGCCAGATCATTACGGGCACATCTGCAGAGTGGCAGAAGGAGGAGAGAGGGAGAGAGGGATGGAGAGCGGGCCGGTTCTCTTTCACCATGAGTCAGTGCTCCTGTTAATGGACTGCGCTGAATAGAAGGAGCAGGAGGAAGACGCCTCTTTGATAAGGTGCTGCGTCGGCAGAGATCTGAGACGGGGGGAGATGCCAGCCTTTGCATTCCCATAATTCCCCTGGGACAGACTGTGGCCCTGCAGCTATAACCCCTCTGCCGAATTTCTGCCAAGCGAGGCACTGAAATCCTCTGTCTGTGTCCCTCGGTGTCCCTCCCTTCTTCTCTCTCTCTCTCTGCCTCCCTGCGGACACAGAAGCCCCTACGTCAATAACTAAGCCTTTTGCTCCAAAGTAATTCACCCGATCTTGAGCATAGGTGCCATTCTAAAGAGGAGTGGGACAGCTATAGTGAAGGGGGGCATTTATTGCAAGGCCTCTGCACTCAGAAGCTACTCCCCCCCCCCCCACCACCACTGTGCTTGATGCATTAGCATAACCTGTGTCGTTCCCAGCGTGTCTCCTCAGCTCGCCGGCTGGGGGAGTGGCAGCAGAAATGCTGAGCTTTATTTAGTGCCCGTCCCAGCCGCCACGTCCCTTTAAACGCCGACGCTGGCGGAGACACGTGTGGCCTGTTTTAGCTGCACGCACACAGAGACGGACGGTGGCGGATGACAGCTGACTCCCCACACGCACTCACGGAATCTTCTAGAAGCAGTGACCCCCACCATCCCTCTCCCCCACTACGGCCTTTCCACCAAGGAGACGCATTTGCATGCGATCAGCAGGGGTCCGGCTGGGAGGAGGCTTTAAAAGCAGATTAGGCCGAGGCCGTGGGGAACCTTTCAAAGGTTCCGTTCCCTGAACCCACTGTGCAGATTGAAAAATCTGCTCTGAGAGGGTAATGGCTTTGGACACGCTCTCCTGGCCGGCGGCGAGTGGCGGGCTTTTCCATAAAAGGCAGCAGCCGCTTATTAAATGCCAGGCGGGCAGCATGAAAGGGGGCAGAGCCGCTCCTGCCACTCGCCGCCGACGGTCGTCATGCTTGCCGTATTAACCGTTCCGCTGAGTCGCGGGTTCGAGAGGCGGGCAGTGGCATGAGCAGGCGGTGATGGTGTGGAGTAACGCCAGAGTGTTGTGGGTTCTGGCTGAGTCACTTCTCCGTACCCCACTGTGCCACGGGCCCAAGCTACCTGCCAGACAATTATCTGGTCATAACTGTCACCGATCGGCAGATTTTAAAAACAGCCATAACAATATCTCAGCCCGTTATATAGTAAAGGCATCTCTAAATTGCCCATAATGTGTGATTGTGTGTGTGTGTGTGTGTGTGTGTGTGTGCGCGCCCATGTGATGGACTTCCATGTCTCCCAGGGTGTTCCCCAGCCTTCTGCCCGATGTTGACCCGACTAGGATAAGTGGTTAGCAGATAGATTATGCGGTCAACAAATGGTGTGCTTCTATTTTATAAAGATGGATAAAATGCTGTGAAAATGGTGTTGAAAGAAAGTGGCAGAGATTGTTAGACAGAGCACACCCACGGTTCCATGTCAGCCAGGGGAGTCAGTTAGATTGCAAATAACGCGACTTCAGAATAGGTCAAAAACAATTATCCCGCTAATGACTGGAGTTTTCAAACCTCGGAAATCAAACGGCGGCCTGCAAGCCGGGGCCCTCAGAGAGTTAAGTATCGTAGAAAAGTATGAACTTCTGAGAAGGTCAGAAAGTTTGCTGCCGGTTGCGTGCGCCAAAGGTACGCTAGCCTCCCATCAACATGCAGGCAGAGGGGAAAGCGAAAAGAAAGGTCTCTATTAACGGGATCTCAAAGGCAGCCGATTTCAAGAGGTGCGCAGAGGCTGGGACTCTGAGGGCGGCTAAAGCCAATAATGGAACTGAAGCTGTCGCGAGGCTTAAAGGGCCGGAGCATGGCAGTGCGTCAGCCCACCGTAAATGCGGCCTGCAAGTTCATGTCAGGGGATATTATAGGAAATAGCTGAACGGGGCACGAGGACCATGGGGACTCGCCCTTTGCTCAGCCCGACTGGGGCATGCACACAGCAGGAGAGAGGCATACAATACTACCTTATGCCGCTTTTCGATGTTCCCTGATATTCTCCTCCAGGGATAGAACAGAATGAGACCATTACCACTGTCATTCTCTGTTGTACCCGCTTGAGGTGAAGTATGCTACTTGTGTGTATGACATTGTGTAGTTTTCTGTGCAGCTCTGCATAGAGTACGACATGGCAACATAACAAGTACGGGAGGCAGTTCATTAAGAAGCGTGTAAGAAATTACCATTGCAAAACATAGGAATATTTGTCTTTCATATGATTGGAATGTGTGATGATGTGAAACGCCGGTGATCACGTCTTCTCTCTCAGAACAAAACAGAAAAGTTACGGAGACTAAAGGGAGAGTAAAGTAAAGATTCATATGCATTCTATTTTTAGATTTATTTTGATCTGTCTCGCCTTTTGAGTTTTTCTAAGTTGCTGAATTGAAAACTACGTTTTCAGAGTATAACTCGTTGCACCCTGTCTCTGCCTATATCCACTTCACTCTCCTTAGGCTTCACCGTCTGTGTGTGAGTTTAATCCTTATTCTCTGTCGCTGTTTTACCGCTGTTCTTTTAAGAAATGCGCAATAATCAAGTCCGCTCAAAAATTAACTTTGCCCCATGGCATCTTCACCACTGGAGCGCCACTATATTCTATCTATTTAACCTGCGACATGTTTATGATTTATTATTAAATCTGGCCTGCTGATCAATCTTTCTTTTTCTACAGAATACAAAAAAATGAGGTAATGTTATTCTACTAATAAGCTGGCAAGCTGTTTCACTGCCAGCACTGGCATTATTAAACTAAACTGCATTGGTTACGGATTGAATTTCCCATGTATTTGGAAGGTTTGGGCACGATAACCAATCCTACTTTCGCTGACGCTTAGATGCCAAATAAGACCCCGGTCTGTGAAATGTGCAGAACAAACTCCGATTGGGCAAACAGTCCAGCACTGCATTGGTGGAAATGAGGCATCCGCTGTCTGCTACCAGCTGAACAGCGAGGAGGTGGGGCCAGTGATGGGCAGTGGGGGGGGAGGGGGGGCGTTGTGGCATTTTAAATGCTAATGACATTAAGGCACCTGCGATTGGGACTGTAATGCTCTCTGCAAGGGTGAGCTTTGCCCCATCCCCCTCACTGCCGAGTTACTGTACCTTGTCCGCAGTTACTCAGGGTAATCCACACACCTTTTAATAAGCAGTGTAATGCAGGAACCAGTTTCTTTCTACCGAACACCACACACCAACCGTATTCCTGTGCGGAAGTTAGCACTGGGTCGTTCATTAGAAAGAAAATAGTTCCTACTTAAAATTGTCCATTACAAGATCTGTGGATTATCTTCTGCAACCAGATCATGATTTCTGGTGAGAGACATTACTGCGGAAATTTTCAAATGTACTTTTGCTACTTTAATCACCACAGAAAGAATGTAATTTAGTCCCATTATCTTTGAGAGAAGTTTGACATTTCTACATCCGATAACTCTCATCACAACAATTTAGATGAGCAAATAGTCCTACAGCTTATCTAAGGCATAGGTTTTTCTTACATTTTATTTTGAGGTGAACTTCCCCTTCAAGATCACAAGATGCTTGAAGCATCTGGACCGATGAACCTGTCCCATCTACCTCCACAGCCCCGTCACATGACTATCAGATACATCTCTGAATTAGACCCTCTGTAGAGTTTATTGCCGTTTGCTGATCTGTGCTGATTATCATGCTTGTGTTTGGTTACCACTGCTTTCTAGGAGCTTCTCTGTCCACCAGCCCTGCTTGATCTTCGGAATTTGGATCTGGCGCACGTTTCACCGGATTGTTATTGAATTTTCTCCGTTTCTGATCTCCAGTTTCCAGATTACGACTTTGTGCCCACAGTTCTGCACTCAGACCCTTTTCATTAAGAAACTTAATAGTCTATTCAGTCTTCTATATATTTCATTCAGTCTTGATAGAGAAAGAGAAAATGGGACATTTTCAAATCTGAAATAGTAGCTTGATTATGATTTTGCTGCCATGAAAACTGCAGTCTAGACACTGTAATTGCTTGAATTCAACTTGAATTTTTCTGTGCGTCATCTGGCCTCATCATCTAGTGCCGTTTCCGGAGTCTTCAGCATGGTCTGAGGAAGTATTGCTATTGTGTGTCAGTCCCAGGGTGAAACTGGGGGAGTGACAGGGTGTGTGTGAAGGGCAGAGCCCGGTCGAGTCGCACTGATCGTCTGAGCGAGAGGGAGTGTATTGACTCAAGACTGAATTACTTGATGGTGGCAGCCAGCAGGAGAGCCAACCTGTGTTATAGCGCTAACATGAGGACTGGGAGCCAAAGCAAGCTGCAGACATTTAATAAAGGTCTGGACTCAGGGCTGGAAATGGAAATTCTGGGCTTTAAATCGAAAAGTATGGGCAGGAAGTTTTAACTTCTCGCTCCGCTAAGAATGTAAGCAGAGCCAGCCGGAGCCGCACTGGTCCGAGCCGGTCCACTGTGTCCGCCGCCCCTTCGGTGTGAGAAGATAATCTATTAAGTATAACTAGATGACAGAAAGCTGAAGTGATAAGAAAAATCCTTTGAGCGAGGAAGAATCAATTCTCTGCAGCAGCTTCATTCCATTTCTCCCAAAAACCCGGTCAGCTTGGTGTCAGGAAGGCTAAAGCTAATATCTAAATTATTTTATTGGAAAACTTGTCGCTGTGGCAGCCGGTGGGGTGAGGAGGCGGAGCCTGGGAGGAATTTGCCCTCCGATTGGACGATTTGTGCTTCATCATTAGACATTTTAGTCAGTCAAACTTTGCTGTTCAGACCACAGAGGCATCTAAAGGCTGCACCAAGACGCAACAAGGAGATCTGTCAGGTAGAGATGGGGCAGATTAGAAGGCAGAGGGGGACACATTCAGTACGTTTACATGCACAGCCGTGGTTATAGCTCGACTACATCATTTAATCAGACTACTCTCCTCGTCCCAGTATACATGCATGGGAGGGGAATCGATTTGACTGAAGTATGTCTAATTTGCTACTCTAGGTGACGATATGGCTCCTGTCAGCTTGAGAGTACTGGGCTTTTTCTGGTCGACCCATTATGTTGACCCAGACGTAAGAAAATATATAAAATGAATAATGGATGTATGGACAAATGAAGTGGCACAAGCTTTAATTGCGATCTGCTCAGTAGAACAGATACAACAACATCAGGATAACATAAGAAGAAATAAAGTATTTAGTATAATATAGTATGACAGCACAGTATTGGAACATTTTCAAGTACTGCAGTCTGATTTTGCTGTAATAAAGCAGTTATGAAACAATGTAAATTTCTCACAACCCCATCTAGGAGTGACTTTAACAGCATGGATGAAAAAGATTGGTTGTTTCGGAGAATGCATGCAGCACCCATGCAAATGCAAGAGAAATTTTAAACTGACTTTTAAAAATATATATTAAATAATCTTGAAAATGAATAATCATTAAAATTGCTAAAAACCTATTTTTTCCCTATGAAAAAGTAAAAATGTCTTGGCGAGTCTTAAACTCCCGGCTATGACATTTATACCAAATTGAAGGTAAGAAAAAGCCTGATCTAGCGATGTAACAATTGCACATGCATAACACGCAATGTTAGCATTAATATCGCATGTCATCCAGCCCTATAATATACTAGTCATTTTCAGAATTCAGTACAAAATACCCACCTCGTGCTGTGTCATTCGGCGCCAGTACCAGTGTTTACGGCAGTGGAAAATCAACACCTTGAAGTACCATACTTTTAGTACCTTCTTGAAGTACCGTACTTTTGGTACCTCTTTGAAGTACCAAAAGTACGGTACTTAGTGTGGTGGAAAAGTGCCCTTTAGTTGAGCGGTGATTTGGACAGCTTTATAGCGCTGTACATTTCATACCCACTGTACTGCGCTGTGGAGCACCTACACCAGTTTGAGTCTGATTGACTATACATGAATTAGTAAATCGACTCCCAATCCCATTATCTGGGTGTCTTAGTCCGAATATTCGATTTAGGATGATTTCAGTTGGACTAACATCTTTACATGGGTTTTAAAAGTCCGGTTTTCATCAGACTAACACAATAATTAGATTTTTCTAATGTCTTGTAAATGTACTGATTGAGTCACATCTCTGTCGCCTGTTCATAACAGAGCGCAGTTCGGCAATGAGGTCTAATTACTGGCTTCTGGAGTTTATATCAGAGAGCAGCAGAACTTTGATGCAAGTCTCAAATGAGCCTAAAGTACCCTCAAAAGGCTTATCAACAGTGTGCAAACTGGCCATTGCTGAAGAGCTGGGGCTGCCATGCTTCTGAGTGGCGTGTTGGCCAATGTGCCGGCCGGCCACTGCTCTGGGGGAGGCCCTCCTGTTGCCCCGGATGTGACATTCCCCTCCGTCGGCAGGCCAGACAAATGGGCACTTAGCGGCTTGATGTGTAATTAGCCTGAGTGGGAGAGGATGCCGTTGGATGGACTTCTAAGGCTTAGTCTGCCTCTAATGGAGACAGCACCCTCACCTGGATGATTGTGTCCTAACGGCTGCTGCCAATACCGGAAGCTCCTGCAGTGACCCTTCACTGATGCCAGTTCCCAAGAATAAGACCATAGTCTGTGAAAATGCATTCTGTTCAGGATGTTATTATCTCACGTGTGGGAAGAACCATCTCTTCATGACTGCCGCTCAGAGGTGACTCTGTTACACATTCTGGCTGCAGTTTTTTTTAAATCTATATTGCTCCCTCATGTACCATCCGATTCCTGTATCCTGATGTCATAAGCAGGTTAATTGCCAAAGAGAGCTCATAATTAAATTAAATTAAACTTCATACATAAGTCACGCTCATAGTGATGATGGCTGCCACTCTCTGCCCCGGCAGGTTCCTCGGGGTGCCACCTGGAAGGGGAAGCTGTCCGCTGACTGGCCCACTGCCCTTTGACCTCATCTACACGGACTATCACGGCCTGCAGCAGATGAAGCAACACATGGGCCTCTCGCTCAAGAAATACAAGTAGGTGAACCATGAGCTAATGGGAGTTTTGCTTACACAAAAAATGTTCTGAGGGCAGAAGGGAAAATGATTGGTTCAGGGAGATAACCAATAAGATTGTAGTGGAGACGGGTCCAAGCACCTAGAGAAGGCTGGACCAACCAATCATCTTGGCCCTGCCTCCTCTAGTTGCTTGGCTCACCTTCTCTACAATCTGGTTATCTATCTGAACTAAGCATTTTTCCTCACAACATTTTTGTGTAAGTAAAACACCCACAAGCAAACTGTGACACCCCCCCCCGATCTTACCCATAATGCCCTTGTAAGTGTACCCTGTATTTACCGCCTGGGTTTACTGGACCATTATGAGCTGGTCGCTAAGTGCATGAACATTGTCAGCCACTGATCAGGCCGTTAATCACTCACTGGAGGGTGATGCACCCCCATAATGGCTGGCTTGTCTAATGACCGATGGAGTTTATTTTGATGGGCCGCTGTACAGGCAAGGGCAGCGGACCGTGTCTGCGGGTGCGAGTCCGTGTGCTGCGTGGCATTCCTATCATCCATCCATCCATCCATCTTCCAAACCGCTTATCCTTACTGGGTTGCGGGGGGTCCGGAGCCTATCCCGGAAGCAATGGGCACGAGGCAGGGAAC
>JAODJX010000097.1:10586590-10597366 GCA_026776945.1 Isichthys henryi
CACCCCACCCCACCCTACCTCCCCATTCAGGCTCCCTTCATCTAGTGAGCTACATAGTTTGTTCATGGCAGGATGGAAATTGGGAGGTTCTGCTCCACAGGTGACTTGAATAGCACCCCTTACAGTGGAATCAAAGGATACTGGTTTTGGATGCAATTTCTTTTTATAAAGAAGAGAGGTGCTGGTGGAAAAAATAACGCCTATAAACAGGGGATTTTAAAGATGGCTTCCCCAGAAGCCCCTGGCAAAGTGCAGCTCAGCAATGGAAGATTCCGGGCAGTACCACACAACTGGCATTGACTGGGTCATCAGAGTGGACATCTCCAGTGCATCCTTCAAAACAGTGGACATCCAGGACATTAGTAACATCATGCTTGCGTTTGCTGTCACTGATTCAGCCAAACCCCTCACGTCCACAGAGTGAGTAACCTCTGAATCAATGCAGGACAGCTCATGTCGCACCAATGCATGATGATGACTCTGATGAAGAGCCCTTAAACTGCAGGGTTAGACGTGCAGCTGGAGTCCTTCCATCTCCGGGTGCTGCAGGTGACGTTTGCCAGGATGACATGGGTGTCAGGTGCCACACGTAACCCTACTGAACTGTGAAAGAGATTATTTTTCAATAAGTCAACATCTGAGGGCTCGGGCTCCAACTTCACCTCCAAGTCTTTGTAAAGTGAAACACTTTGTAAAGTAAATCGAAATAAAAAGCGAAAGAGCCAAAGAAAAGACTCACTTAATTAATGGTTTCGACTTAAAAGCAAATATAGCTTTTTGATTGTAGGAAAAAGACCACTGTCCACCCCTTGAGTCGTACACAGATTGACTAAAGGTTTCAACACATAGTGACCTTTGGAACTCGTTTACCTCCATTTATAGGAAAAAAATATCCAGCATGATTATTGCTGGGGTGGCTCAGCGAGTAGCACTCATATCTTTGAGGGTGGAGGTATCGTCTCCATGAATGTTCTCACTGTGATGAGGGGGTTTCCTCCCACAGTCCACAGTCACAGCTGGGTGAATACGCATGTCTAATTTGCGGGTGATGCTGTGAGTGTGCCCTGTGACAGATTGGCATCCTGTTCAAGGTGACTGTGACCCTGTACCGGTTGAAAGGGAATGAAATATGAATGGGAGGATGATTATTGATTTTGGGGATTTAAAAAGCGTGATGGAGTCTGCCACAACGCAGCAGTAGTTTGCTGTACATGAGCTCCAGTAACATGTTTGACAATACCCACACATATTGTCAAAGGAAATGATGTAATAACGGGGATGAAGATTTATCTCTGGGTTGAGATTTCCATTACCGAGGATTTTGAAGGCAAATACAGTAGGAATATCTGCAATGACATGGGAAAAATGGGCGAGCAGAACCTGATGCGGCGACTTCAAGAACGGTCCGAGTTTGGCAAGTAGTTTATGGTGAAAATTCTGATATTATTTAAACGTTTGATATACGTAATTATTTTAAATGCGTATCAAGGCACTTAACCAGCATTGGAGCTGACTGAACAGAATGGTCATGTTTTCTGGGTTTGCTAAGATTAGCTGCGTTGTGTTTCAGCTGGAGCCATCGCACGGGTTAAAGTAAAAGATTTAAAGATTCAACCGTCACGCACGGACATCAGAGAGGATCACTGCTTCATCGCAATAGCGAGGGGTGTTGCGTAACACAGTGGGAGCACATCCAACTGCAGTCAGTGTTAAACGCTGCATCCTTGTGGCTCCCACCAGGAACGCTAACCCAGTAGGGAGCTAATGACACCACCAGTTAAATTTTTCACTGCCACTACCAAAGGTCTGCCATCTGTGATCCCCGGGATACTAATACAGGTAAGGCGAAGACCCAGAACGACTTAGCGGTAAACAGCGGAGCAACCAAAGGGCTCTTGTGAAAGCGGTTTGCCGCCATTTTGTGTCGTTTTCTCTGCCAAGCCCTCAAACCAGGCACCCGGATTGGTGCACAGTGGCTGTCAGGTCCTCCAATCATAGGCCAGGCCTGCTCTGCTCCCTGCCTGTACATGCTTTTAATTTTTTGAAACCTCTCACTGGTGATGTCCGGTTCGAGCGGGTCCCCTGGGTGCTCTTTAATTTTGCCGTAGGTCGCTGTGGAAATCCCTCCCAGGTCGCTGAGGTTAATAGGAATGAATGTGTGCTAATGGAGTGCGAGCCACGGCTAGGCTGAAGAGAGAGCTCTCCACGCGGATGGAGAAAAGCACCCATTACGCGCCGCTCCAACGTGCAGCTGGCTATTACCCAAATCTGTCACCCATCAGGCTGCATAAAAACTGCTGATTCCGTGACCTTACTATAAATATGCTAATTCAAAATGTGTGGCCATTTATGTTGTACCAGTCCCCTTGTGACTGATTACTGTGAACTCTGGAGACACAGCATAAGCATACTATTAGGAACGGTTAAAAAATAGATGGATGTACCCCGCAATGACATAACATTACTGATATGATGAAGATTTCTAGATGAGTCCGCTAGCCATTGCGCGTGGTTTGATTTGCATTGTGATGTGGAACACAAGTGAATAACTGTAGCAGCTTTATTTATAATGATTTTCACGGGAGCTCTGCCAAAAGTGATACACAGCTAACCGCCTTCTCCATCTCCATGACCAGAAAACAGCAGTGTACTCAGCAGAGAGACGCCCACATGCTTTTTTTTTCTCGGAGAAACTCTACATGCATCCGTTGTCATGTAGTGGCACTGTGATGCGTTTCTGTGAATTTACCTGCCGACTGTCACAATGTTCAGTACCTCGGTAACAACACCCGTCACCTGTAATTATTTTTCTCCTGTATCAATCGAAGTTTATCGCTTGAAAATTCTATTTGCCGTACCACCTGTTTCATTTTATTTATTTTTTTTTGTGAGCGAAATAAGACATCTGGCATTTGGTGAATTAAATGTCGACAGGGGGATCTAGGCCGTTTCTATTTTGCTTTGAGTGATTTATGAGTTCAGCACGTTCCGGGGACTCTGACGCGAAATGCTGACAGCTGTCAGCCACCACACAGCGAGGACAACGCTGCGCCGTTCCGCACAGTTTCGGCTGTACCCACCTTCACACGATGTTGGCTACTCATGCGAGCGAAGCGTCATGCTGCCGTGTAGGGGGGGGGGATCAGTTTCCAAATCGCGTTCTTTTTTGAGGGTAAAAAAATGTCTCTGCACAGAAGAGCATGGAGGTCACAAGCATCTAGAAGAATCCACTTGGTCTAACCATAGTCAGCCACTTCTCGTCACCCCGAGATCCATAGGCGCAGCTGACAGGCACCTTTTCATTTATTCACAGGAGCAATGAGAATGAGAGAAATCCAGTCTTCTCACACTCTTGCACGGGCAGAATTTCTGTCTCCCTTGGGCCTCCTCCTCGAAAATGACTCACTTGGCTCAGGAGGGACGAGACCCACTTTGACCGGAGCCGATTCTAAGAATTTTTAAGGTGGAGGGCATAAGAGAGGCCATAAATCATACAGAGGCACCCATCTTATCGTTAACCAATAATATGTTTTGAATTGATGACTGATGGGGGAGGGGACACTCTAGGGACCAATCAGCTTTCAGCTGAGGCCAGTGTTACGATGGGCCCGCCTGGCTTTGACTATGACTGAAGCTTCCTCAGAGTAATGAAGTCTGTGTTCCACTTCAGTAAAGGATTGCCATTCATTCAGATTTTCATTTCAGACTGGCTGCCTTTAAACTATTCTATGCCATAGTCTTAGTATAAATCTGTCTTGAAGTACCATATTAATTTGATACCATGCTGTCTGCAGTGTTGATCGGGGGGAATTTAATTAAATGGTTCTTGAAACTGGGCAGGCAGGAGCCAGGATCATCAACCACCTTAATCAGCTGCCTGTAAACAATGTCGGTTGGTACAGCTGCACATTTTGCAGTTTCATCCATCGGGAATTAATTGGGTTTCACATCAGGCTTGAGTCACCTGGTTTTATCCAGACTATGTTAAAATGGGAGGGATTACTCTGAGTGTGCTGTTTGTATAAATGTTGCAGGTAAATACTCACTTGTTTGAGTCTTATTACAAAGCAAAACAACGACAAAGCTTAAATTATACATAAAATTATACAGACAAACCGACACATCACGGCGGCGAGGAACGATAGACGAAGATAAACGGGTTTAGACGAAGCCGCTCTTTATATCCAGCCTCATAAACGACGAACAATAATGAACATTAACACGCCGACGACATGATAGGCAAACGCGGGGAGGTTACTCACTATACGAGAAGGCTCATCCACGGTAGGTCATTATACAACACTAGAGCAACATCAGGATTACACAGGTAATCCAACACAGGTAAGCGTGCACGCGGTACTCAGGAGCACAAGTATTTACTCTAACAAATACATACAGCTAGTTACAACAAGACATACACAAGAGCTGTATACACGGCCCGCGAGCGTGCCGGGATACGCTTTCAGTGTATTGCGAAGTCCAGTTTCTGCCCAGCGCGTTGTTGCATTATTCCAAGAACCAGTGCTCATCATATTTTTGGTCGGTAGTGAGAAAATCTTTGCAGTGAGGGAGACGCTAATCCTAACCAGTGCCTTCAGTAAAGTTCTTCAAAGGCTCGTGCTTCATAGACTTTGATCTTTAATGTTTTTTTGTGTATATTTTTTAATTTCCCCAGAGGCTAATTTTGAATCATGCCAACCTCGCTTGTTCGTATAAGAACCAAAATATTGCCTCATCAGTTATGGCAGTTATTTTTGCCCTACACCTGTTTCTATGAGGGAATGTTAATCAAATTTCATTTCAACCTTAATGTGAATTATTGTGACATTTGCATGGTTATAGTGAGAACCAGGTCCGCCAAAACAGTCCTGTATAGTGATGACCTGATTTCTCGTGTAAGAAATATATTTTACTTTGTACAATGTGTTCACACTTTGTTACTCACAAGAATAACTAGTATCCATTTTGTCTAGTAATAAAATCTAAAAAATGTAAATTATACATTTTCATACATTTTTACTGCAGATTTTTCTAGCATTAGAGTAACATTCTGTTCCAGATTATCTAGAATAATTATGTAACATTCTGGACATTTTCAGAAATCTTTAACATTTAAAGAATATTGTCCAATAACCATAAGATACTTCTGCATAGATTTATAGCAGTAAGAAATGTTTTATACCCTTCGGAATAACATTTTAAAATTTAGGTTTTGTGCTACCCTCAGGAAAAGTGCTTTCTATAACTCAAAAGAAAAGGTTGCAGATTGTTATACCCAAATCTGCACTCACTGGACCCAAATCAAAGGCATCTTTAGTAAGGAAAGCTGACATATTTTTTCATTCCTTAATTAGCTGGTATGCATCCATCGGGTCGTTATTGTTATATAAGATGACATTCATTGAGGATGGGATTCAAACCCACAATAGATTAGCTGTCCACCACCTTAATCACCAAACCATCTCATCTGATTTTTATTACTGGTGTATCTAGAGGCATGAAATAATATTCCCCCAGGACCACAGTGTGACATACAGACCAAAGATAGTATATGAAACCAATTCAGCTTCTTACAAGCAAACAAGCTAGTTAGAAATAGTAAACTGCGAACTATGTGTCAAACCACTTAGCCCAGTGAATTTAGCCAATGAGAATTTAGTGAATTTAGCCAATGAGAAAAAAAAAACTATCACCATATACTCTGTCCCCTTTTCCTTAATATGAAATGGACTGCGGTTAATGCTCGTCTCTTTGTGACTGATGACATGTATGTTGAAGACCTGACCTGATGCAGGTATTCAGGCTCGGCAAATTCATTTTTATAAATGGAGTCAGACTCTGAAATTAAGCTGCAGCACTGCTCTTCATAATGGACCCATTCGTCTTGTTCTGCCATTTCAAACAGCAAGTTACCGCACCACCGAGCAAACCTACTCTTTCACTTGGGCAGATCATTAGGCTTTCTGTGCCCGCATACCTTGCACGATGGCTGAATTACTTGTATTAAATAAATTATGTTTGTTTCTTTATCCATTGGTCAAAAATGTAAAAACCCACTTCGGCCACAGACTAACCTTTTACTACAGGGCAAGGAAAACAGTGCTATTTTTATGATTAAAACCATGTACTGTATAGTGTCTCTCTCTCTCTGTATAGCCAAATAGTATACATAGTTCTCCTGGTTTACTGAACTCAGGCTCTGTTAAATTACCTTATTTAGGGTTATTTATGTATGTGCTTGTTGGAAGAGTAGTTTGCCCTTGAAACCCCCTTGCAAATTTATCACATAAATATACGGCAATATATTAGTAAAATATTCATCAAGAGGCCATAAACTGTGTAAAGAAGTATTATGGGAGGAGGGGCTGCTTCAGTGGGGGGCACATTGTTTAGCCCTTTTGCCTTCCACCCCTGGGACCAGGGTTTGAATATCTATTTTACTTGTATGTTCTCCCCATGTTGTTTTAAGGGCTTTTCTCCCCCAGACCAAAAACGTGCAGCGGTTTACTGTAGTTACCAAATTATGAGTCTGTCCTATAATGGGTTGGCACCCCATCCTGGGTTTTTTTTCCAGCCTTGTGTCCATAGGCTCTGGACTCTCCTCTCAACCCTGAATCGGACAAGCGGGAGGAAAAAATGGATGGAGTTTCCTCAGCATCTTTACCCACAAGCCCCACCGTCATGGGCATCGTCAAAGCATGGCGAGGCAGCCAAGAATAATTTGAATTCTGTAACATGCATATTTTATTGGGAGCCCAAACACTTAAAGAATAAGCTCATTTACAAATTCAGCCTGCGATTCCTTCTTTTTTGGCTGCCTCCCCCCCCCCGTCCCTGTGCCGCTCTCCTTAGTAGGTAATGCAGAGGCCCGCCTTCACGTCAGAAAGCTTCTCAAGGTCTAAGACGAAGCGGATGTCTGCGGGCGAGTGGGGCAGCCTCATGCCTCCTCTTCAAAGCGGCCTTCCTCCAGGCGCCGCTGAAATTAAAAGTTATTCTAATGCCACGGTGTGTTTATCAAAGGAGGGATGCCAGGTTTTCATCTGCTGCGTCCCCCAAAGTGCCAGATGGTGAGAGATACTGGCGTGCAGCATTGGCTTACGTCGGTAAAAGGTTTTATTGAAAACGCCGGGCGGTGTATTTCATAAGCTCAGCGTCTCGCCGGGAGAGAGCGGGAGGGTTTGATGGTTTTTGGGACTTAGACTTTATTTGACGATTAGCTCCATTCACACCAGCCTTTCCTATCCCTTCTGATGGATGAGCAGCTAAACTGGGGGCAAATAGACAGAGAAAGGTCACGGGGGCCAAAACAGCACTGTCTAAGGTTAAGGTTAAGATGAACTTTGGTTCATCTAATCAAAAGAGCAATGTGCAGAAGCAGAGGTTCAGCCAATCAAAAGAGAGCAAGGAACAGCGGCAGGGGTTCAGCCAATCAAAATAGAGCAAGGAACAGTGGCAGAGGCTCAGCCAATCAAAAGAGAGCAAAGAACAGAGGCAGAGGTTCGGCCAATCAAAAGAGAGCAAGGAACAGCTGCAGAGGTTCAGCCAATCAAAAGAGAGCAATGCTCATGCTTCTGAACTGTTGATGATTGTATCAAATTTTAATTAATCCTCAAAGCTGCAGCAACAACAGAGGTGACTCTGTGTTAGAGATAAAATATTACTGTACCTGTAATGAAAAAGTGACGTTCATGTACCACTGCCCTGCTACCAGCACTTGTCATGCCAGAACCCTGCAAGTCGGAGGAGATATTTAATTCCCCATTTGATCGGCTGCCTTGGGGCAGCGGCCAAAGTGCCAAGGAGATTATTAAAATTCAGTCGGGGGTAATTTCAGCAAGGGTCACGTAGGGGAGATCCCTGAGAGGCATCGTGCCGACACCGTGTGTGCAGGATAACCGCCATCTTCCGAAGGTCAGCCTCCTCTTCGAGGGCTCAACGGGTCTGGAGATGGACACGGAGATTCGGTACAAACATGCAGCCTTTGAACAAGATCAGGGACCACCCCCCCCCCAGTCACAGAAAAGCAGGTCTTTGACATTTGCGCCTGCTTTTACGTGGCTCTTCCGGCGGGTCCAGTTATGAGACGACGCAGTGAAGTGTCGCCCTGCTTTTGGTACCCGTGAAAGAACCCTGTACTTGCCGGGTGATGTGGGCTTAGCAGGAAAGAAGAAGTTACAGGCTGCGCTGCCAACTGCCCCGACTTCTACGCTATTGAATAATTTAATTCATCCTTCTTCCAACCACTTACGCAGCATAAGGTCACATGGACTATGGGTCCTTCCTCAGGAATCACAGAGCAAAAGGCTGAGCAACAATGTGGGCAGGACACCCTTCCAAGGCTGATTTTCAATAAGTCTTTCCTTTCTCATTAAAAAAAATGCAAGATTCAAAGATATGCAATCCCTTCTACAATAAAGTTATACAGTAGAACTTCTTTAGATAAAGGTGATGCTAATTAGCACCAACAATCGAAACACTATTCTTTCATTAATTTTGTAAAAGGGCATTTTAATTTTTATGACAAACAATTATGTGTCCTGCATATCTATCCTATTTAACCATTGAATACCAACATTGTGCATCTCTGACATCTAAAATTATTTTAATTTGTACAGCACTAATGTTATCAGTTCTTTTCATTAATTTAATCCATTCAAAACTTTCATTAAAGGACAAAGGTTGATGTTTCAGGAGGCTAGAAAATAATGTGAAAACGACAATTTGAAATGATGTTAGTACTGTAGTTCTGAAGGAATGTTATCAAGCAGGCCAACGATTCATTCCTCTGTGTTATTATGATTAAGATAAACTTTATTGATCCCGGGGGAAATTCGGGTGCATATAACAGCAGGAACACAGGGAGAGGATTGTACATTCAGTGCCAGACAGACAAGGCACAAAGGCAGAAAACATAGTGCATACAGATTTAAAAAAATACACAGAATGCAGAAATAAACATTTTGAAAAGCAAAAGGTGATATTAAAAATATAACAATAAAACTAATCTAACTTACTGTTGTTGACTTTAGAAGCTGATTTGTGTACAGCTCAAAGCTCTTTGTTCCCTACATCTGGTTGTCTCACCTTTATTTATGTCCACATTATTTTTACATATCTTTCTTTATAACCTTATTTAATTTTTATTCTATTTATTGTTTGTTGTACTTTTGTCTTGATAGTTAATTGTACACTTCCTGACACTACCTGCCCCAAAACTAACTCCTTGTATTATATTTTACCTACAGTACTTGGTGAATAAAATTCTGGTTCTACTTCCCAAATCGATTGCACGTAATATCATTGTAAATGCATTTGCGAAAAAGACTGGACTATTTAAACTATCTTATCTTACAGTACTTTCTCCAAAAAAAAAAAACTTTGTGGAACTTTGCCTGAAGCTCACTCTTACACCGAATAACACTGAGATATTTCTTGGTCCAAAATTAGTCTATACAGTCAGCATGCGACATGCAAGGAGTTACAACTGAGCAGTATCACAGCTCAGTGTGAGAGCAGTCAGCAGGCTGCTGAGCGTGAGAGGAGTCTGCAAGAGGCCCAGTGGGTGAGTAGAAGTGATTGAGTCTTTTTGTGTCCTCACTTGTTTACCTCGAGATCACTTATTGCACCAGACCGGGCTACAAGCTACGTTTTCTTCTGTTTCCAAGCAAAAGATTGATCTGCCACTTCATATGAACAAATAAACATACCCTCTCTTGTACTTATGTATATATATTTTTTTGATTCTTTAATGGAAAGTTCTAGAGTGCCATTTACTTTTTTTTCCAAGGATATTTTTCCGGAAGAGATGCTGTTACTCTAATAAGATGAGCATAATTATCAATCACACGCTACTATGCGTAAGCGATATCGAACCATGGAAAACGATTTTGTTCCACTCTGGAATAAAACTGAAAAACTTAGGCAATTATCTTCAAGTATCTACCTACACGGAGAGGAGTATATATATTTCTGTCACTCATTTTTCCCTGCTGAGGGTCGTCATGTGAGGATTGACAGCGTTTATATGTTGTGGTTGGGGGTAACACTGTGCAGAAGAGCTTTTATCTGGAGATTCTGTGTGAACGTACTCCAACGTCCTTCTGTCTGCCTGGAACATGTGAGACACGTATAGGCAGGAGGCTTTGAAGAACAGACAGAGGTGCAGTGCGCCAGTTACAGCGTGTTTCCTCACAAGAGGTCTCTTGAACATGCATAAAAAAAAATACTAAACCGTCGAAAAGCCAGTTATTTATCAACAAAAAGAAATTGTCCTAGATTTACTCCCCTGCAAGACAGGTAAACCCTGTATGTCTCAGTATGATACATTTTTAGAAAGATTTTCTCAAGATGCTGTGTGTGGGTTTAAATAGTTTTTTCCTCTGGTAACCCGCTTGCGTTGATAATGATGAAGCGTGTGACCTTCTGTATTGAACAACAAGAATAAAACTTGGAATGGAACGATAAAACAAGCCTGTGGGTCACCTAGCATAGTAGGGTGGCTTCCACGCCCTCGGTTTGGCTTTCCAGGATGCCGGGGAGAGCTCGAGGGATGTCATCCAAGCAGTGTGCCTGCCCCGTAACAACATCAACACCCAAGGCAGGCGGTTTCCTGTGGAGAACAGCTGCAGCACTTCAGGTGGCACGGCAAAGCCAGCGGGTTCTTCACCTTTGTTTTATTATTCTGTTTAAGTTGGATTTTCGTGGGGCGGCATGGTGGTGCAGTGGTTAGCACTGTCGCCTCACACCTCTGGGACCCGGGTTCGAATCCCCGCCTGG
>JAODJX010000097.1:10608023-10624280 GCA_026776945.1 Isichthys henryi
CCGGAGCCTATCCCGGCAGCAATGGGCACGAGGCAGGGAACAACCCTGGATGGGGGGCCAGCCCATCTATATATATATATATATATATATATATATATATAATATAAGGCAATGAAATACTATGTGGCCGAGATGTAAATAAATATGCTGGGGTTGGAGAGGCAAGCGGAGCGACTCGCCTGCTCAATTCGGGATTCTGCACTTTAACGAGGACACAGCCAGGCGAGCGCGTCTTCGGAGATGCTGCACTGTCGTCAGCGCACACGCGTGGCTCCCAGCATCCCCACGCGTGGCTCCTTCCAGCAGAGAAGCTTCTATTATTAACAGCGTCGCTGGCGCTCCGTCCGGACTTCCGAGCACTGGACTCGGACCGGCGCGCGCATCCTGTCAGAGATGTTCTGCGACTGCTTCCTCTTCTCTTCCTTTCCACTATTGGACATTGGTCCCCTCAAAGCGGAGTCACATTAAGGATCAGATTTCAGCACGAATGCTGAGATGCCAGGAAACACCAACTGTTGCATGTCAGGCGAAAAATAATACCAATAAATAAAAATATGCCATGTTTCATGTCATGTGTGACGTGTAATGTGATATAGCCTGCCGGTTTCTTACAGCACGGTCTGCGCATCTCATCTGGCAAAGCCTTTAAAATACAATGCAGGCATGTTTCTATATTGGTGCATGATGTTTATCTCTTTTAATTAGCGATATTCACCATACTTCTGCATTACTGTTTGAAGCCCGACGTGTACCTAGAAATTCTGCCCCACCTGCTAAAATGTCACCTTTCCCCCTACCCAATTTTACGCATAATTTTAGTGTTCAGCCCCCGAATCTGCCAGGGTATCCATGCCAACGCCCTTTTCTGCAGCAGTGATGAAATTACTCTAACTGGGAATGTGATGGGTATTCTTGAAGTTTGCCCGACGTTGTCCATGCAATTCCAGCTTTCCGGGTGACGACACAAACCACAGCAGACAGGACATGCTGCCACTGGGGGAGCAGGGAAACAGAGCCCATTAACACGGCCGTCTAGAAAGAGGGAGAAATGAGGCACGCTTCAGGAATATTAAGGCCAAACTCTGTTGGGCTTAGAGAATAAATTCACAAGATTAGATTTCCTGCTGGGAAATTAAACCGAACGTAGTGCTTCATAAGCGACTAATTGTGGGATCCTCTTCTTTTTCGTCCCCAGATTTGGGTATTTTTCATAAACCCAGCAGGAAAGTTCATTGAGACCATGAAAGCCAGTCCCACGTCCATCTCTCTTAACACATGCTGGGGAGGCCACCTCAGAGGGCAAGATCCCGAGTGCCACCCTCATAACTGCAATCTAATAACAGCAATTACTGTAAGGCTGACCCTCATTTTTATATTATTATCACCTTAATATAATGTCCACTGTCCTCAGTGATAATAAAGTTTGTGCTGAATTGTAGAAAAAATGCAAAATACTTGAGATATTTCAACCTATATTAAGGCCACCAGGAAATCTTTAGAAAATGAGTACATGGTCAAACCGTGCATACAGAATGCACACGGAAGCAAAAGAATGTGTAGAAATAATGCACCGTGCAGCGCATTCCGTATGATGCAGCGATGCATTTCATTGCGATTGAACGGCTTACATTTTTTTGGCTCCCTTCTCTGTGCTTACCATTGATCGGCAAGTCAATGAATGGGAGTAGCTAAACCTGCAGACATTTGGGAACAATTAAGAAAAATTTATTTTGGTATTTTCGTTGCTTGTGGATAGAGTCGATAAATTATTGATATGAAACTAATTAAAAAATAGCCAACCTGTCAAGTCATGCCCACACATTGCTCATTTTTTGACTGATTGTGTGTAATTACTGAATTCAGGAGAGGAGGTGAATGCGTGAAATATGGGGAAGCATAGAAATAAACGCAATGCGTAAACAATCGGTGACAGACACAGCAGCTGCGCAGCAAACTGGTTGAGGCGGTGAGCTGCAGAATGTATCCTTGTGGGTTGAGATGCTGCAGGATGTATCCTCCTGGGTGGAGGAGCTGCAGGACGTATCCTCCTGGGTGGAGGAGCTGCAGGACGTATCCTCCTGGGTGGAGGAGCTGCAGGACGTATCCTCCTGGGCGGAGAAGCTAAAGGACGTGTCCTCCTGGGTGCAGGAGCTCCAGGACGTATCCTCTTGAGTGTGGGAGCTGCAGGTTTTTGTCTTTATCATGGTGTTTGTGTGAAGTGGAGGGAGTCAGAGCCCTTGGGCCTGTCTGACTGCCCAGCTGAATGCGGCCGAACACTAACGGGAGCCCAATGAGACCATCCCAGATTGGCTCAGAGGAGGCTATGTAGGTCCTGGGATTCTTCCAGAAATTGGGGAGAGAGCAAGAGGTTTGGACCACAGGAAGACATTCCTCAGTGTCTCTCCTAGTGCCCCCCTGGACATTTCCAGTTAAAAAAAGACCTCCCACAGGCAGGATGTAGGTTTTGAAGATCGCAAAATTGGCCTGCTTTGAATTAAACACATTACCCCCCCCCACCACCATGCTCCACAGCAGAGATGCCCCTAGAGATTTTAGGCCCCATTTCATATTGGAACCCCAACTCAGACCAATCCAATTATGTTCCAATTTAACTCCCCCCCGCCACCCTTTACAGTGACCCTGCTCAACAGGAGCACCTACGTAGAACCTTCAAATGAGGAGAAGCAGCTGGATGACAGCATATACACAGTTTACCACTGTTTCCTAACCCGGTCCTTGGGGACCCCCAGACAGTCCATGTTTTTTGGTTCCTCCCAGAGAGTCCACATTTTTGCTGCCTCTGTCTGGCAGGGAGCAAAAGCATGGGCTGCCTGGGGAGCCTGAATAACTGGATTGGAAAATACTCTTGTTCACCGTATATATCAGCTGTAGGTGGCAGTGCCTTTCTGCTGTCCTGAACCTGAAAAGTCGTAGTTAGGATGGTGGCCTGTAGCTCAGTAGCTCAGTGCCCTTATCCTGAAGATTGTGAGCCCACATCCCATGGCTGACAGAACAATCAAATCATTGTTGGGCCCTTAAGCACAGCCCTCAACCCCAATTGCTACAAGACTGCCTGATTGGCAGTCGTACTATATATTACTTTGGACAGAAGTGCCTGCCAAATAAAAAAATGTAAGAATGGGGGGAAATTAGGTAGTAAAATACATATGGAGAGTGATCAGCATTGTGAGTCATCTGTGAAACCTTCTGATTTCTACAAATTTGGCTTTTAATGGCGAGCTTATGCGTCACCGAAATGGGCGTGGCCAGAACGCACGTGGCTTTGCATGCATGTTGTAATTTGTACTTTTCAATAGCACCTACGACCCAGGAGGCACCAGCGTCCTCTGTCTTCAATTCGGCCTCGGCTGTGGACCTTATAAAAGAGAGCAGTGAGAAGATGCTGGCTTAGCACAATCCTACACTCAGACTGTAATCTGCTCTCCAGGGTCAACCCCAGTTAGCCACCAGCCCTGGGGGCACAAACCTCCACCCCAGAGTCTGATGTGCTTTCTAGCTTCCAACCATTTACCCTTATTGAGGTTGTAAGGGGCCTGGAGCCTATCCCAGGCAACATGAGGTCCAAGCCCACTGTGGACATGATGGCAGTTTATGTAATACTGCATAAGTATTATGAATAATTATGAATATGAAAAAGGATTATGAGACAAAAAATAAACACAAAAACCACAATGCACATATTTAGAAATTAAGATAATTATCAGTCAAACTGTATGCATGCCTTTACCACTGCCAGCATGTCGTTCTAGGTTTAGCGGTAGCCACAGAGTTGCTCTTCACCATTGACGTCCTTTTGAAGTCTTTATATTTCACCATAATAATTCTTTGAACTGCACTGAAACCAGTTTCATAATGCAGGTCTCGGAAGTTCTACCACAAAGGCGGAAGAAGCAAACTCTTGAAAGTGGGCGTGGCAAAATAAGGTGATTAATGATCCTAGTAATTTCACCTTCCTAGACCAACAGTTTTGTGTCTGATAAACCAATAAGTCGAAGGATAATTGGCTATGTTCAGAATCTGGATTATGTATTATTGTGTTTTGTCATATATTTTCTGTATTAAAGTAATCCCGGAAGCCCCTATAAAAAGAATAGAAGCTACTGCAAATGTCGATGGAGCTGATGACTTCCATGTGGGAAACTGGTTTGAGTCTCACCATGGCTGATCCCAGTGGAGTCCCAACAATATGCTCCTGTTCTTTGGAAAACACCATGATCATAATTAGCCACTGCGGGCTCGTTACCAAGAAGCACTTAGCAAAACTAACATGAGATCTGAATGATTTACTTTTGCACGTCTTTTCATCCTGTGGGATCCGTTCCTACAAAAAACACATTCCGCATGCCGACTGAATAGCCTTTACGCAGCGTAGATGGATGCTAGGACACGCTGGGGACTTCGGTTACAAGACGATTAAAGTTTCATTCAAAATGCAAAATTTAATTTAAATCTTTGCCTGGATAAGACCAACAAAAACCAAATTAAAGGGCAAGCACACACATTTCGGAAGGAAAAAAATATATATATTCCCCTGCTAACGGCAATGATGAAATATACAGCGCTGCAAATTTTTCATTTTAGATGCATTGCCAGAGTGTTTATCTGTGAAGACTTAATATGTATCTATTGTGACATGCAGTAAAGGACCACTGAGTTTTAAAATGTGTCACATCCACCGTTCAATACAAGAATCCAATTATTCTTACATGCAATGAATTAATTTCACAGTGTATAATTCTTAGTGATGTTCCAAAACCGGAATCTGCTTAGGTTAATTTTATTCCTCTAAAGAATTTAACAAAACAGACATAAATAGGTCACAGCAAAAAGTTCAGAAGAGGGAGGACTTTGACACGAAGAGGACAAAATAAAATAAACATTTGGCACAAATAAATGATAATTTCCCCCGACTTAACAGGACCTCCTTGGTTGAGTTAATAAATATGTGGCAAGCTTCACTGGCAAGTGACTTGACATAATTTTTTTTCCTTGTCAAATATTGTGTTCACTATTTTCTTCATTGTAAGAATCCCACAATTCAGTCCAAGCCATCTATATGTATTTAGTTTTGGCAAGTATACTGTATATTCGGTTGTTGTTCTGGTTATGTTTAGAGAGTTGGAATACATTCATGTTATAAAGAGGAGCTACATTTGGAGTAATGACTCACAGCTAACACAGCCAAAGTAACCTCTTTCATGATCTGTTTATTTGCTTAACGTGGAAGTTTATCGATTGAGGTTGAAAAAGGGGTGAAGGGCAATGAGGTTCCAGACATCCTGTTCTTAATACTGAAGTCAACAATGTGTTCCTCCTCCACATGGCAGACGGAAAGCAGATGCAGGATCTCTATTGAACTAGAGGCAGCTGTGCCACTGTTAGACTAAATTAAACTGATTAACATTGAACAATGCGTCAAAGAAATGGAGACGGATGATAAGCCTGGTGGAAATGCCAGAACCGGGACTGCAAATGGGTTTTCTTCTTAGGCAGACCTACGCTATTGCATCATTAGCTTCGATATCCTGGTGGGAGATAGAGTGACTTTGGAGCCTCATGTGTTTTGACCCAGTGAAACCTTAGTTGGACAGGAGACACTGTTGATCATCCCTACAGGGATTTATTTCTTGTAATACTAGCTGCATTTTGAAGTTGAAGTAATTTATATTAACTCATTTATTTGCCTCGTTTATCCAAAGAGACTTACAGTAGAGGGAGGGGTTACAATTCACATGGGCTCACTGGGATTCAAACCCATAGCCTTTGCAATGGCAGCCCAAAACTAGGTGAGCTTTGTCACTGGTTTAGAGCTGAATGGGCACAGGTTGCTTTATAGAGATGGGAATACAGACGCTCCTCAACTTACGAACTTTCAACTTATGAACTTTCATACATACGAACGACGAGGACCGTAAGTCCAAATTGTGTTCATTGGGCTCCTGTTTCCTGTCTGCAACTTCAATTTTTTTCTGCGCGCCAATTCTGCCTAGTACGACTTCTGGCCGCTGCATTCTAGTTCTTTGTACTTGCGTATACCCTTAAAATGATGTTGAATAACGAACATTTCAAGTTACGAACAACCATTCGGAACGTATCTCGTTCGTAAGTAGAGGAGCGTTTGTATATTTTTTTAAATCTGTTTGATGTAATGGTTTCATGACGGACATGTCTGCTCTATAACACAGCTGCACTGATGCCTGTGAACCAATTAACACTTCAGAGATATTTCATCATGCCCAACAAATACTGGATGGAGTAGATGAGGGGCGGAGTTTTATTATATATTTAAAGGTACAGCGCGGGCATTTGTTTGAATGAGCATGCGGTTGTGTGAATTGCAGAAAACAGCAGAGGTTTAATGGCACAGTGAGGCTGCTGTACCCGGTTTGTGTCCTAGGCACATGGTGGGTGGGCCGAGCCAGGAGACGGCATCGCCGCTCCGCTGCCACGGTAACGCCTGTGGAACCTGAGCTGTAGAAGGAAGGGTAAGCCTTCCATGTACTCAGTGATCAATACCAGAGCCAACATCAGTAAGTTACTGGTCAATATTTATCACAATACTGCTACTGTGAGGAGCACCCCCGGCCCCCAGACTCAGTCATTTACCATTTAAAGAGGATTTCCTGCATTAAAAGACATAAATTATAAAGTTTATAATAACTGCTTTTGAATCATTGGGATCTGTGGGCCAGAACTGCCGCAGGAGAATAATTGTGAAGTTCGATAATACTATTTCCTTTTTGCACTGCAAACACCTTTGCCTGGGAAAGTTTATACACATCAATGAAGCAATTTTATGGGTGCTCACACGTGGTTAAGTCACCCCTTAATCTGCCTCTAAAATCTAAAGTGCTTTTCCAGCTTTAATGCGCAATAATCAGTGGTGTCGTCTGGGCAACCTAGTTCCATGCAATGAAATCTGATTGGTGGGCCAAAGTCAGGTGACAAACCAGTTAACCCATTTAACTGGTTTCTTAGTGTTTTTTGGCAGATCTTTCCATGACATCAGCACAACCCTTCTACGCACCTGCCTGATTCTCAGTTTACCACTTTTTTTCGAAGCCTGCCAAACACTGAATCAGGAGGCCATTATTTTGAATTTGTCTCTCTTTTTGTGAATGTAAACTTCTCTGTGATCTGATTTAAGTGTGATTAACCCATTGGCTGTCCTGTGCTCGATTCTGCCTAGCCCTCTTTATTTGCTTAGATAATTTCAGTGAATAGCTTGTGTACTTTTCTATAGAGTGACACCATTTATTTGCCTCATTTGATTGTTGGATCATTTGTTTGTAAATTTTTTATTTCACTTTTCGCTTGGTTAGTTTACAAAGCTAATCTCTCTGGTTAGCTTTGTTTAGTTATTTTCATGTTGTCATTTTCTTTCGTTTTACATTTGTGTTTCCCCTGAAACAAAACCATGACATAACACATCATGAGGTCTGCATTCTCAGGTCCTAGAACATGAGCCCAGATCCCGAGTCTGCATCCCATTTAGTTCCTTTCCTAATAATCATTGTCCTCTCCTAGATCCAAACTCATTCTATTTTTCCACGTTCCCATTCTGCTGAAGCCAAAATGGCTCTATTTTCATTCATGTGCCACCTTTGCCACCTTTTTAAAACCCAACATACATTCCCATGCCCAAATACAGTGTCCATTCTCTGCTCTCGTCCATCCTGCCCAAAGTCTTAAAGGGCCGATGGAAAATAAAGTTTTGGGCTGTAGAGGAAGTCCATGAAAGTTATTTTTCAGCCCTGTTCCTTTGCAATAGGATATAACATGCGGAGCAGGATCAGTTAACTTTTTCATGAGGTGTTCATGGAAGGAGGGGAGGAATCGCATTATCCGTACCTTGGAGATGTGGAGGCTTGTTGATCTCAAGAATCTTCGAATCTGTTATTATTCCCTCACTGTGGCGCCCATGCTGTGTTTCTTAACTCAAGGAAACTTTTACCTTCTGCAGGCCCAGCAGCCGACAAGCGGCCTGCTGTTTGTGAATGAGGAAGCGGCAGGCTGTAAGAAGAAATGACAAATCAGGGCAAAGGAGCCAGAGGAAACCCATTTAAAGTCATCAATAAGTGTAATTCACAGTGAACGAAAAGTATACCAGTGTGCAATGTGGTCTTTCAGAACTCCAGATCAGGGCCGGCCAGCCAGCCTTGTGCGTAACATAGGCGATCGCCTAGGCACCGTTTGATAAGGGGGCGCAAGAGAGTAAGTGAAAAAAAAATTGTTAGAAAATCCTCTGGCTGCATTCCATGACATTACAGTTGTTTACGCAGGTTTTCTTGTAAAACAGCTGGTAGTTAGCAACTACTTCTCTACTATAACCAAATAAGGTCATTAATAAACAATACAGGCACTTATTGTATGGTGGATGCAGAGCTATGGGTTTACGTGTTTGGAAGGATCTCCTTCACCGACTTGTTAGTAACACTCGATGGGGCACTTAGCAGTAACTCATTTAAAGCTGAAGTACAAATCATGAACTAATCCTGAACAAATATAGTAACTTCTTGAGATAAAATACATCAATTCATTAATGGCGAACAAATATGAGATCTGTATTTAACTTGTGTCATTCGTGACTCATTCTTTTCAGTGGTTCCTTCAGTAGTTCACAAGGATTTACAGAATTACATTTACTGCATTTGGCAGACGCCCTTAGCCGTCTTACATAAGTGTTTAGAATCAGTGAATACATTCTGCTGCTGGTTCAATAGATCCTGCCTAAGAATATTATCACTCTAAAAACTCTGTTGGCAAGTAATACAATTTTTATTAGAATGAGTATAACCCTGCAAATGCTAATCCAGGACTTTTCCAAAAGGTATGTTTTTAGGTGCAATCAGTTCTTCAAGCCAGAAGTTTTGTAAATGTCTTTGAGCTTGAAAACTATTTCAGACAACTATGAACACAATGCTTACCACAATGATGCTAGTCTATTTCTGCTTCTATTAAACATAAGTAGGTTCCTGCTAACTGTAGTTATTTATCTTCAGTTTAAACCGAGGCAGGTACTTGGGATTGAAGGACTCAAACAATGAAGAACCATGGACAGCTTCATAGGTGAGGAGAAAGACCTTGGAGATGATGGTCCATAAGGGCAGTCTGTCCTACAGCATAACGGTCATGAGTCGCTGAATGAGAGTAGATGTGAGGAGTGCGGAGAGGGGTGTGGGATGCCCACACCGTGACATAATACTGCAGGCCAGCCAGGACCATATCAAAGTGAATCTGACCTTGGTGTCAGCCAATGAAAGCAGGGATCCTGCCCAGGCACATTCAAATAAAAACAAGCCCAAGCATGTTATTATCAAGCCTCGCATTATGGCGTCTAATTCACACGTGATGCAGTTCCTCTCACAGAGGGAGAAGAGTCGACTTTAATTTCCTCAGGGTGACACTCAGAAAGTCCTCTTTGCAAGCTTTCTCACCTGGGTACCTCTTCTGCATCCAAAGACTTCAAACAACCACCTAGTTAATACACATTTTTTATCTGTAACAAATCTGTAGTTTCTTAAAGCCTTGTGCAGATATGCTGATCTCTGTAATCTTAAAAGAACATTTTTGGCCATATTAATGGCAAAAACCTGCATCACAGTGTGTTCTGACCACACAGAGAACTTCATCTGATTTGAGGATGGTCATGTTCAGGCTTGCTGAGCACGAAAGTGTCACACCTGCCCCTGATTTATTAATCAGGCAATGGAGCTGGGCTGGTGCAGATTAGGGCCTAGCCTTATTTAAGCAGAGCAGCGAGTGGTTATCACTTCTCGGTCGTTGTCATTGCTCTAACAGCATAGGGCTGAAATGGCTCTGTCAGAGGTCTGTTTTTTTTTTTGGCCTGTCAGTGTCTGTAGGTCCTGGCTTGGTGCTTTGGGGGTCATGGTTCCTCTTGACCGGCATCTTATTTTGGGTTTCTGGTTAGCTGGTTTCTGGGTTCGTAATCCCCAGTAGCCGATGTTCGACGGCTGGTGTGTTGTGCCGCTGGTGTTTTCTCCTTGTTTTTTTTTTTCCCCTTTACTGTATATGTTCCATGGATTCTGGTCTGGGTTCTTCAGTCCTCTGCACTTGAATCTGCCTTCTGGTTCACCTGATCCTGGAGTCCATCCAGTCAGCAGCCAAGTCCCGCTGGTTCCCTGTTTCCAGCACTGTTTGGACTGTTTGTCTCGGGAGCCAGTGGGCAGAAGAGCTGGTGTGATATATGGATGGGTGACCTAAGTTGAGTTCTGTCTCAAACCTTGTCTTGTGAAGGCTAATGCGTGTTTTAGCTTGTAAGCGCTGAGTCCGACCTGCGACGGTAGGAAGTGTGTGTACAGCAGAATAGGAACAATTAAAGAACACGATAAAGATAATGTGAATGATGTTCTACAGACAATAGAAAAGTATGTGTGTGTGTGCTTGGACTGGCGTCCTGTGCCAGCTGTCCCCTATATTGTGCTCTAGGCTCCCTGGGAGAGACTCCAGCCCTTTCCTCCATCTCACTTTACTAAATAAGTGGATGGAGGGAAGGAGACATACGGTCATTATCAGGAGCGGAAAGGGGCTGTGCTGCATGTCACAAATGGCCCTAACATCAGAAGTAAACCTTAAAGAGTTGAATTAAAAGAATCACAATCAGACTTCATTTTTAATGCTTCCATTGAATTAAAGAAATAAAAATGCTTGAACTGGGAAGAGCTGGCAAAAAATGGGCAGAAATTAAGCTATAATCTTTTAATTTGACGTACTGAAAATCTAGCCCAATCTATCATTTAGAGCACTTTTCTAGTTAAGTTTGACAAATTGCTTTGAAGTGCTTTAGGGGCCAGGAATTAATTTCTTTAGTCAAAGCTGCTATATTTCCTTGATTTCAGATGGAAGACGACGGGCCGTGGTCGACTGGGTGAGTCTTGATGTACTCCTCGTGGATCGGGATTCAGATGTGACCACTTAGGTGTCACCAGGAGTCCTGTAGCAGGGATAAAAGCAGGCTGACTGTTCCCACAAAAACAGGAGACCCCAAATCTCCTCATCCAACCGTCTGTCCAGCTGCTGGATACCAGTTCCTCCCAGTGTAGTTTTCCAGTATGCCTCTTTGGTTTGGTGAGGTCATAAGTCAGAAGAGTATAGCATTAATTCATGTACCGGCTACTGTTGCGCAAAGCCATTTCCAGTAGAGGAAAGGATTATACTTCAAATGTGTTCTCTGGGATTTGAACACACAACCTTTGTATGATTACCACAGTAATTTACTTGTGGAGCTACAGGAGAACAAGCCACATTCCTCCCGTTTCTTGTGTGGCATTAACAAAATTTTCTGAATGACGCGAATGTCACTAACAGTAAATATAACTCATTCTGACATCATATTCATTGGATAAGCAGTTTAATATTATTTAAATGGATTTCCTTTTGTTACACAACAAATAAGTGAACCAGCGCTGGCTGCTGTTTTGTCATAAACCAGCATCAGATTATATTGGCGTTGGAACACTATGTGGGCGGTGATTTGTATGTGTTACAGTGTCTGCAGCACTGCTGTGGTGTAAAGCTGCTACACCCAGAGGCAATACACTCAATCAAGCAAGCATCCAGCAGGGCCCCGTCTGCATAGACCAGCATCATACAAGTCCTACTCATTGCTGGGATTCAGCCCATTCATTCACCTTCTTAGATTCTCAGTCCCTTCACTCAGTTTTATATCATTTATAAGTCAGGGGTTTAATATACAATATATGTGTTATATCCACAACATAGTAGTACTGTATCTGCTGACCTTTTAGTCCGCCTGACTGTAGCTGTTAAACCCCTCCAGTCTTTTACTTTTTGGTGTTTTTTTATAGCTAACATAAAAAAACACTTAAACTAGAAATGCAGCAGACAGGTACAACCGTTCTCATGGTAGCTTGTTGGAGGACACTGGAGTAAACACGGGAACATGGGGACAAAGTGCAAGCTCCACGCACGGCCAACGCAGTGAGTTAAGCCGCAGTAGCCCCTACCTCCCTGCTACAGTACTGGTTTAAATGTGTTTAATATATATATACTGTTAGTATATATACTCTTTGTCTATGAGGCCTCAGAAAAATAGAAGCCGTAAGGAAATCATCACTGCAGGAAAAGTCACAAACAGCTCAGTAGAAGAGCTTTAGTTATAGCCGTGTGTATAATACTTTATGAATGCATTATAATGCTCTATGAAGGTATCTATAATGCATTATGATGGCCGTTACCGAGCTTTTAATGTATTCATGTGTCAGATTGAGATTTTTGCCTCTTCCAGAGACGTGTCATATGAGTCTATTAAAGTTGGACCGGGCTGGTGCACTGGCCCGTCTCCCTCCAATACTCTGTGAGACATCGACATTGACGTCAGTCCAACCCCTTCTACCCTTTGAGACCTTTTATTGAGTTAATAATCACTGTAGTCTTATGAACTTGTCAAGTCCTTGTCAATAGGCAAATCTTGTCGAGGGTCAGAAAGTTCCCCATCTTACAAACAGCACTCAGTTTTATGCAGGAGCAGTTCTGGGAGGGGGCAGGGGCACTGGCCCCATGACAACAGGCATAGGCCCCCCTGTGGGCCCTCCGAAATACATATGCTACTTGGACCTAAAGTAAATATTATCCATCCATCCATCCATTTTCCAAACCGCTTATCCTACTGGGTCGCGGGGGGTCCAGAGCCTATCCCGGAAGCAANNNNATTATTATTATTATTATTATTATTATTATTATTATTATTATTATTATTATTATTATTATTATTATTATTATTATTGTTCACATTTATATATGTGGGCCAAAATTTAGTGCAGTGGGTAGAGGCGAAATAAACTTAAGCACATTTTCTTGACAGACTCTTAACGTGGATGCGTTGGGTGGTCGACTTGCTTTGGATGGTGAAAAGTGAAGTTAATGACAGAAAGAAGTAATCAAGCAAGACAGTCTAAACAAGAACTCAGAGTGAGTTACATTTTTGTGAAAGTGTAAAATGTGACTGCAAAGCATTGCATAAATAACATCGGTTTTCAAAATCATCTTTTGCTTCTCAATGTTGGCAATCTAGTGTAAGTAATACTTGGAGGACATTAAGGTCAAATGCATCTGCCCCCCCCAAAAGAACAAATGGCTGCAGTTTAAATGATCTTGAACCACCACTGGTTTTGCTGTCAGACTGCCAGATGATTTCTGCTTCAGAAAGACCCACCTTTGATCCCAAAAACTCCACTTAATTGAATCTGATTAAATGTAATTAAATTAAAAGTTTACCTGCATCTACATGTTTGAACATATTGGTTTATGCACGTCTGTTCTCATGCCGCAAACGGGTCCCCTGGAAAACAGAGCTTTGTGTTGAGCAGTCATTGCTATTTTCAGTTTTTTAATATAAAAAGAAATTTAAATGCATCCGCCATTTCCAGAATGCGGCAGCCACATGGATCAGAACAGCAGGAGTTTGCCGCTATAGTTAATTAAAAGTTTCTGCCCGTTTTCACAGTCGTTTCCAGGGGGTGTCCAAAACATGGAGCCCCCTAATCTAGTCATTCAATTTTTAATTGCATAACTGATGCTTTTACGCAATGCGACTCACAGTTTTTACCCAATTAAACAGCGGGAGGATTTATTGGGGTAATTCAGATTAAGTATTTGGCTTGAGGGTATATGAATTATATCACCCCAGAGACCTGAGTGCTCAGAAGTCTTAACCGCTACACCAAGTGTGCTCGATTTACGGTTCGGAATATTGAATCTCAGACAGTCCAGCACATTCTGCCTTAATCATAATATTCATGAAACATCCCTCAACCATTCAAACGCTTCGCAAGTACAGCTTCTTTTGGGAGCCTGGTGACTGTGCCACTGTGCACTGGGATTGTGGCAGGGGTACTTCCATACTGGGGTGCCAGTCCATCTCAGGGCGCAGACACAATCACACAATGCCAGATGCCAGTCCAGCTAAAGGCATTTCTTTGGATGGTAGGAAGAAAACCACAGAACTTGGGTAGAGTATGCGAAGTCCACACACATGGGTGTGGAGGGGTTAGGGTTTCACCCCCAAACCCTGGAGCTGTGGCACTACAGATTGGGGTAAATTAACTTATCTGGAGGACCTAGACCAGGGGTTTCCAACTCCGGTCCTGGAGAGCTACTATCCAGTAGGTTTCTATCCCGCCTGGCTTCTGATGCCCCACACTGTTCCTGGTATTTACCTGAGCACAGGTGTGGCTCATCAGCAGCCAGGTAGGGTAGAAAACCTACTGGATGGTAACTCTCCAGGACTGGAGTTGGAGAGCCCTGCCCTAGCCTGACATTAGCATAGACCTCAATTTAACTAACCGTTCCATTTTTCCTGAGGTGGGGCGGGCTATGCTTTATTCCGCCCCAGATTACAGTACTAGCCACTGACCTACTGTGCCACCCTGCTGTAAACATGAAACGGTTACACTTTACTTGACGGGCGCAAATTTCTTTATCTCAGTTTCCAAATTATGAACAAATTATTAACAAATCATGAGCAAATATAGTTGCTACTTGAAATAAGATGCATCAAAATTCATTCATGATGAACAAATATGAGATCCATATTTTACACGTGCTATTCATTAACTAAGACTAAGACTTAGTTTATGGTTAATTAATACGTAAGTAATAGTTTAATACTATATTATTTGTGCTTTGTCAAGTAAAGTATTACGTTGCATACGTGTCGCGTTGTGTATGCATTGCCTCGTGAATTATATCACGGCCCTCACATAGGCCCTCACATATATTCCTCACATAGGTGCAGCTACAGCGTGTGGAATGAACGCAGAAAACGCACGGTGACCATGACGCGTATATAAGCCCTTACCCATAAACATAAAACACAATTGTTTGTGACAAATTCAGAGTGGGCATATTAATCCTGGGCAGCCTGAAATGCAGTGCGGTGAAATTAACTACACCAGTACTAAACACTGGCTCTGAGATGAAACAGTTACACTAGCAACAAACTGCAGTTTTAATAGTTTGATTAGATGGTGAGAAGCAGGTGTAATAAATGAAAACAATGATCAATAATGCTAATGATAACAATGGATGGAAACCTAAAGAGCACGTCCAGTGATTTTAGAAAGTACAATATTACATAGTGACATAGATAATTATGATAGATAATTGGGACTCTAATGACAGATAATTGGGATCTCCTCTTTTTTCCCTATTGGACGTTTCATCTTTAGCTATCTAGTATTACTAACTCTTAGTATGGCACCATTACCAATAGCTGTGTGTGGGACCAAATACGTTTCTTGTCTCTGTTCATTTCTGGGGCCGAGCCTCTGCAGACTGACAATGATGGATCAGTCATCTACAGAGAGCAGAGCAGGTAGGTGATGCTTCATTTTTCGGAGCCCAGAGCAGAAATTAGACTGAAGGCCCTGAACACAGCCCAGTGGCTGATTGTGGGTGATTCTGGCTGATTGTGACTGATTGTCAGCTGCAGTGTTTTCGATGCATCATAAGTCTGTGAAAGTCTCACACAAGATCCTGGTTAAATGGTCGATGTTTATACACATTTCTGTGGTGAGTGCAAAGCGTGTGTTTTTTTTCTTCTGGAAATTGAACAGAAACGGGTCAATATTTAGCATGATCAGGTGGTGGGGGTCTTGGCTTTTAGCTTTGTGGGACTCATAAAGTGGCTTCTCAACCTCGTCCTGCGTTTTCATCCGTGACGGAGCCTCTGATATATTCATGCATCCCGGAAACTGCTTCGCTTGCCCCTAATTGACTCTTGAGATGCTCTGACAGCTCCCCGCGTACAATTTGCTTATTAAAGCAGCTTCAAAGGTCCTTAATTCCCCATTCTGTTGGGGTTGTGGGGGCAGACGCAGGTTCAAGCAGCATTCACACACTTGGTAGGGGAGCCCCGCCCTTCCCCTACCCTCCCTGTGTCATGATGATCTCCTTAATCTTGTAAGCATATCCAAGAGGAGACCCTGAGGGTCTCTCTGCATTTGCAGGTTAGAATGGGCTGTACATTATATTTTTTAGGGCCAGTGCTTCTTCATCCAGATATGTAATTTTCAGTCCCTTGGGAGCCAGTGATGCAAACTGAAGAGAAGAAAGCAAAGTCACACTTTGCACACGTTGACATGGTGACCTTCTGCTCACCGCACGTTGTTAATACAGCACTTTCCTACTCTGCTCATATTTTAAAGTATAATTTTATAAAAATATATATGGTGGCCTAATATCAGTATCTTCAGG
>JAODJX010000097.1:10636589-10648623 GCA_026776945.1 Isichthys henryi
CCCATTGCTTCCGGGATAGGCTCCGGACCCCCCGCGACCCAGTAGGATAAGAGGTTTGGAAAATGGATGGATGGATGGGTGAGTGGCGTGGGATGGTGTACGTCACGCTAAATGACTGGTGCCTGAAAGTGACACTCTGTTGGCGCGCAAGAGTCCGTGTCAGGCCTAAATTACATGTAATCGTGTGATGAGTGATGAGCAGCGCAGAGAGCAAAGAGCGCTGTAATGACTGGTCTGTGATGGAATAGCATCCTGTCCGCTGCCTCGCGCCCTGTGCTTCCTGGAATGGGCTGCAAGATTGCCCTCCCCCTGTTACAGAAAAATGGATGCATGGATTGAGCTAAATGAATATTTATGAATGAATGAATCAAACCCACTGCACAGTTGAAAGATACACCACAGGTGATTCTAGACTCTATTCAGGTGAACTTTGGTTCCCCTATTATTTTTCTCAGCTTCCTTGAAAAATTTGTATTCTAAATCCATTTAGCGATTTACTCCCATATTTACTAGAAGTTGAGCCCCCCCCCCCAAGGGCCAAATCCTAGAATCAGCCCTGAAGTACAGTATTTGCACAGCTTATTTATTGTTTTATTTGTTTGTTTGTGTCTTGTGTTGTTTCTTGGGAGAGGCTGTTTTTAAGTCTCTGACAAACAGTATACTATATCATTGTATGCCTGCGTATTCTGAAATGACAAGTTAGTTTGACTTGACTTACTATATAACTTCTGGGAGCTGACAAAAGTTTGGAGCTTATATAAGATGCAAAGTGATTCCACGGGGGGGTCATCATTGGTCTCATTGGTGGGGATTTAAGGACCCCAGACCCCAGAGACTCATATACACACTGAAATGCTGGTCCTCATACCCCAGGGGTCCCATCCTGGAGTTATTACTGTTGTCATTTGCTACGTCTCTGCAGCGAGAAGCTCGCAGCGCCCAGTCTGCATGTATGTCACCATACCGTTCTGGTGTCACTCCCGAGATTAAGACACATGGAGCACAAGCATGAGGCCAAGGGACCCTCCAAACAAAATTGCCAAGGGTAGATAAAAGGGGTGGTGGGGGGGGGTCCTGTCAGTTTGATTGTTTCATTTTCCCCCCAGGGCCCCTGAAAGTCTTCTCCTTTCTCCCCTTTAGGGGCCTGCCATGACTCACCTTCATCGTCTGTGAGATGTGCATATCAGATGATTATTAATAAACATCCAGGGCGGAACTCATCAACACCAAAGTTGGAAGTTGCCTAATCATATGATGCTCAGACCCCTTGAGGGCACGACCGACTTGTGACTTTTTTTAGTCCTTGGGCTGAACCTGACCAAGGGGCATATTTACCACCAGAGGCACAAATTAATACCAATCTCAGTATAATTTTGGGGGCACCGCAGTTTCCAAATTGGCAGACAACTTAATAAGAGTGATTAGTGATGCACGAATACAGGCAGCAATTTGTCGCCCCTGCATCATGTGACACGTGTGGGCCATGCTTCTGCGACGGCGGGCTGTTCCATGAAGCACGGCTGATTTCAAGCCACACGCTTAGCGGGGCGCGATGCCCGTTTATCAGTGTGTCTGATTGCGCAGAAACGACTGTGTACCGGAGTAACTGTCTCACCCAGCAGAAATGAAATCATCTTCAGAAAGGGAAATACAATGTCAGACTCACAGAACCTGGTACCATTTTAAAATCACAACGTGATTTTTAGGATTTCCTTCACGATCTTGAGCAAAAACAATGTCATCAAATTTACTCATGTTTTTGGTAAAATAAAACTAAAACAGGCAGAGATGGTTTGTGAAGCTCCATGTATTAAAAAAATAAAGCAAATGGAAACTGTGTACACAGTGCATGCTTTATTTATCTATTTTTTTGTTTTTTCTAAATTGAATTTAAAAAGACAAACCTTCAAAGATGCGAGTATATATGATATCACCTGTACAAAGAACATCATCCTTCATCTTCTGAATATTCTGCCTCCGGCGCAGGATTCTCTGTGGATGCAGTATGCATCAAAAAGCAAAGGTGAAAAAAATGTAGCAGTCCTGTGTTTTTCCTCATCTCCCACCGGCAAATTGCTAAATGCAATAACAATGATTTTTTTTTTATGGCTTGCATTCATTTAGAGCTACAACAAGGCTTTAGTAAATACCCCCATGGTATAAAACAGCAGAATTACCCCCATCATTCTTAGTGCATTCGGGGGGAATTTCAACAGATGCTCATCTCTGGAAGAGTGTCAATGTTGTGATCTGGGATACATATGTGTGTCGCTACCAGATAGACAAGGCAACAAATGAAGCATTTTCGGGAAACAGAAAGTGTCGCAATATAAAATGCCCTGGAGATGTGTAGAGGCATTTTGGAATGCTTATGTGCTTACGCCCCAGCTGAAACCAAAGTGATATATTTTTAATAACTGCAAATTGATGCATGACCGCCTTTGTTCTTCTCCAGGAGCAGGAGTGGGGCACCAGCAATTGGTTATTAAAGCCTGCAGTGTCTCCATGCAATGCAGAACAAATGGTAGGGCCATCAAAAGTGCAGCCCCTATTTGCGCTGCCAAAACAGCTCCCTGCCCGTCTGCCTGCACTTTCATAAGGAACAGCATGCCGACAGATTCACCTGACGTCGTCTTCTATGAGTCAGCAACTTTGTAAAATCAGAACAAGCTCTTCTTTTTACAGCATGTAGATCATCTCAAGACAGCCTCTGGATGGCATCATTCTTGGGATTAACAGTTCTTAAAAAAACACGAGGCGAATGCAGTCCTGTCAGTCACATACCCGTTTTACGTTTCAATCCACAGATACATGAAACGCATCAGGAGTCTGATATAAAACATACACACTCACCGACCCCTTCTAATGTACCATTCCTTAAATTTGTTTGACATGGCGACATAAGGATTATGAAGTCTCAAGAAAACTATGGGCTCTCATTGCAAACATTTGCATTTGGTTTCATCTCACAGCTTCATACTTGTACTTTAGATGATCCCATGATGATCTGTACTTGAGGTGCGGCCGCTGTTCTCAGTTTTTGGCATATACAGTAGGGTGATATGTTCCAGGACCTACTGTGGATAACAGAGAACCATCCACAGACCCCACATACAAGACCCCGCATATATTGATAAAAAAGATATCACTCACATTAAATACAGTATTAGTAAAGTACATTGTACATTATTATATAATACTGTACAACTGTCGAACAAACAAAAGGGATTCTCACATTTGTATCAAGAGACAATTGAGCAATATACAAATATCGTGTCTAGGGATGAGGCAGCAATAAAATCATGCTTTTTACACCCATCAGAGGAACAATGAAAAAACATTCTGTTGCACATTTTACAATTTACTGAAACCATGGATACGAGGAGACAACTGTGGCGAAAAGCAAGGACCTATACTCCTATACTTTTATACTCCTATACTCCTATACTCTTTCACAGTCTTCTTGGTTTAGAAGTGCGACGTGTTTCCGCAGTGCCGTCCACCACTAGATTAATACTTCAGTAATACAGAATCAGTCACATCTATGGCATTTCCATGATGGATCTCTGCTTTGTGTGCTACTGAAATGCCATTTTTTCTGTGGTTGGGGGTTTTACTCTGATAAATCATGTTATTGACTAATTGTTTGTCCATAACAGGCAGACTGGCTTTGGCTTGCTGTATGTGTCCATAGCAGGAGAGAGTCATCTTTCCCATCTGTCTGGGGTTATTGCTTCCTCCCCTTACCAACCATCCAGGACATGAGGGTGTGGTCTCCAAACCTCACCTTGAGCAGCTTCGGCCATTAAATGTGCTTCTTTACTCTGTTTTTCCATCAGCCAGTCTGATTAATTTAATTGACTAATCTTCAAGTCCATCATTTGTTAAATCAGGTTTCAAATGTGAAATATCTGAAGGATTTAAAAGAAGTCCAGGAGTAACTGGAATGAGCTAACCTTGCAGCGCTCTTCACCGTGCAAATCATTTAGTTTAATTTTCTCAGCCGATCAATAATTCGACTGGTAACTACCCGTTTGATTTTGTCCTGTGTAATAAATTTCTTATTGTTAAGTACAGCCAGCTGAAGTAGAGATATTGTTCCTCTAGTGATTGATGTGCCCCAGGGTGTATTATTCAGTGTAGTTCCAACACAGGAATGGCATGAACCTGGAGAGTTATTTCTGAACCGGGAGATAATAATCCAACATGTGGCAAAGATGCACAAAAAGCATAATAAAATTACAGTTAATTATATATTAATCTGTAGCACTAGCCTGCCCATATTTGAACACAAAGCCTTGCAGCTCCATGCTTTGCTGCTGTCAAAACAATCATAATCATGGAGATATTACCGTACCATAATGGAGAAGTGCTGCCTCCTCCCATGAGGGGCTGCCTCCTCCCATGAGAGGCTGCCTCCTCCCATGAGAGGCTGCCTTCTCCCATGAGGGGCTGCCTCCTCCCATGAGGGGCTGCCTCCTCCCTTGAGGGGCTGCCTCCTCCCATGAGGGGCTGCCTCCTCCCTTGAGGGGCTGCCTCCTCCCATGAGAGGCTGCCTCCTCCCATGAGGGGCTGCCTCCTCCCTTGAGGGGCTGCCTCCTCCCATGAGAGGCTGCCTTCTCCCATGAGGGCTGCCTCCTCCCATGAGAGGCTGCCTTCTCCCATGAGGGGCTGCCTCCTCCCATGAGAGGCTGCCTCCTCCCATGAGGGGCTGCCTCCTCCCATGAGGGGCTGCTTCTCAGCCGGTGCTCGCTGTCTAAACAAGTCAGTCTCTGTCAGCAAGACTGTCTTTTCCTTCCACAAGATGCCCCGTCATCGTGGAGCAGCAAAGGCTGCACTCAAGCTGCTCCTACTGCACTTGCTGATGTTTTTGCTTAAACTTTTCCTTCTCGATGGCTCATCAGACGTTAGTGTGTTTGCCATGATTATACTATGTTGTCGAAGGGCCCCATGCTGAAGCTAAAGCGAATGGGAAGATTAATAGACCTTGATGGAGCTGAAAATAAGCCCTGTCTATCAAAAGCATCACTGAGAAATAGGTCCGTGTGTATTAGATTATAAAAGCATTTAGTTCTGCTGGAAGTTACTTTTGTTCACTTCATCGACTGGGTAACCCCCCCCCCGCCCAATCAATTTTTGCTAAAGGTTCTAAAATTGCCCTCTCGTTGATTGCTGGGACATTGTCATAGCCATGACGTCTGGCATCTCACAGAGCCCCTTCAAAGTTCCTCCACCACACACCTCAGCATTATGTGGGACAGGTATTCGGATTGTTTTTGGTTTTTGGCCACAAAGAGCATTTATGGGGTCAATTCAATAAGCAGTTTGGGTCACATGACTAGATTCTGCTTTTCATCCGTGTGTGTCTTCATGGGTGGAGTCTGGGGGGGGTTAGGGGGATACTGCCCCCTAGTCACCTGAGATGAAATTGCAATTTGCAGCATTGCACTCGCCGGGACTGTGCACCTTTGTATAAGCAGTTTGTCGGCACCCTATAGGTAGACAAAATAACAGGTTACGTTCATCAACACATAAGGGAAGCAGGGTACAATTTTTTTGACCACTCCCCCCCCCCCCACCAAGCGCAAAAATCAAAATCCACTTTTGGATGTCGTGCATGGAGTGACCTCCCTTATGCCTATTTAGATTGGCGAACAAATTTCCGAGGCGAAACAGACTGTATCTTGTACTCTGATCTCTTTCATCGTGTAATTTTCTTAGGCAGACGGCTACTATTACTACGTGCATGTGACTGTTTTGTCTGCTCTTGGTGTGACGGCAGTCGTCCCTCTGGCCTCAGTCTTCACCGTAAATGACGTCCAGGCTCTGTAAATATAGTGCAAGAGCGCTTTGCGGGACCTCACTTTTGTTACTTTAAATTTGTGTGTCGACCAGAGACTCGTTTCTGAACTTGTGCTTTCTGGTCCTGTAATCCATTCATCTTGGTTGCTCCTCTAGTCCCGTTTTCTGAATTTCTATGTTTGAGTTCCCCTCCTCCCAACTCCTCTAATCCACGATACTCGATTCCTCCTCTTATTACACTCCTCAGTCAGCTGCTCTGAGTCCCATCAGCTTCCTGCTTCCTGCAGAGTTTTGCCCAGTGGCTTGGGGGATCGTCAGGCATGAGGCCTGCTTTTGTGAGGAAGACGGTCGGGTTCGGGTTGGTTTGTGTCTCTATTCTGTCAGACCTTGGAACAAATAAAATGTTATGAAACTCCCTGGTAGTAACTCGTGAGAGTAACTACTTTCTAACACCTGCAGGATGAAACGCAGTGAATGACTGGCAGAAATCATGTTAATTCTTTATGTAAGGTTATGGATTGCGGACAGAGATCATATGTCCTAAAGCCACCTACCTTCCCACTACAAACAGTCACATTTTTAACTGTATTTATGGTATTTGCCCTTATAAATGCCCCATATGCCCGGCTGCATTTATTGCACCTACATGGGCAGTTGTGGTTCACTGAGAGTCATATATGTGCGTTTTCATCTCATGCTGTCAATGTATTCCATCTTACACCTCATGTCAATGCACTCAAGTCCAAATACCACCAACCCAGTTGTGTGAATAACAGAAGATTTGATCATGGACCTTCAATCTTGGACCACGAATCATCTAGCTTCAGCATAATATTTAATGTTATTCAACAGCTTTGGTAAATGCCATTTGTCACATGGGTTGTGTTGATCATTCTCGCGTAACCACAAAGGTAGTTCCAGCTGCCTAATAACAGTTCTATATACTGTAAATGTGTTTTAATGTTTTATTAAGTGTGTTAATATAAACACCAGTGTAACTCATTAATAAGCAATCATTCTTATGAGCATAATGTTCCTTGGTTTTGAAAACGCATCTCCGTTGACAGTGTGTATTGTGACATAATGGCCTTGCCGCTTCCAGTAAGTGACCTGACCAGATAATCCATCTGTATAGGGGCTATATTTTTAAGAGCATACTGGAGAATTAGTAAACCATTTTGCACTGTGTAGTTATATGAAAATAATCAACTCCAACTTGGTCAATGGCCTTCCACTTCGTGCGAAACTATGCTACAACAAGTTACCGTTGATTGTTTCAGTGTAAATTGAGCACCTCGTCAGGGTTTACCTCTTACAATCTGCGGACCCCATATATAATGTGATTTTTGTGTGCTTACACATCGTAATTGATAAATTACGCACAGTAAGACGTTATTTTCACTATATTTAATGTTGGTAAAGTTCAACATTGTTATTCAGTAGTGTACTCTCTCAAATGTAAGAGATTCTGGTGTTTTAGCCTAATTATCAAGAGAAGAAAGGCCGATGAGAAAATGTTATGTATCAAGGGATGATGGATTAATGAAAATCATGCTTTTTGTACCTCTCAGAGGATGAAGGAACAATGAAAAAACAAACAGTTTCACATTTCAACATTTTTGATTGGAATCACAGTACACTGTGATAAGTGAAACTGCAGTAACTGAAACCGTGGGTACCAGAGGGACATCTGTACATGTGTAAAAGCATTTTTCACACAATAATCAGTGGATAAGTCCAGTAGGGTGATCTGTCCAAAAGCATCTACCGTTGTTCTGTCCCTGATGTGTGATATACCGCAGCACCATCTGAACAGGGGAATCACACTTCATTCGAATGTATTATACTGAATACATTTTTTATATAGAAATCTTGTTTTTTTTTATGTTTAATAAGACATCCTGATACATGATTAGCTCCATGGAGCTCTTCTTTGTTGCCTCCAAAATGTGATAATTCCTATCCTTTTCACTGACATTTAAACCCAACTGTAAAATAACCTCTTGAAAAGTCTGTGGTACATATTCACATATCAGGTACTTCCCCATTAAGGTAAGACACAGGAACGAGACATCAATGACGGTCCAAACGTGTTTTAAGGAAGATAACGCTCTAACTGTACTCCAGTTCCGGAAACCAAATAATATGTACAGTATTGTGCAAAAGTCTTAGGCAGTCAAGAAAATGATGTTAAAATGATCTTCCTGTGGGTGTAAAACTGCGATCTCTATCAAACTGTGTCAGCATAGTATTTCGAAACCTCAAATAAAAACATCACAGTGTTTGCAGTGACCATCCAATACACTAATGTATTGTTTGACTCAACCGTTACCCCACCTTGTTTGGCTAATCAATGCATCACTGAGTTATTTGAGTTAAGTCAATTAATTAAATGAGCTGATGGTGAAATTTAACAAACACATGGAGTGGCTGGGGTGCGCTTGGGAAGAGGTTTCGGATGAGAAGCGGTGTTCATCTAGTCATCCAACATGTTAGTAACCTCCTACCTTTTGCGGAGTAACTTTCTGTAGAATCTGATTAAAATTTCGTAGCAGATAGACATGTAAAAGCATGTGGTGTCAATAGAGAGAAAACACCATGTGGATATTACAAAATTTGAAAAGTGTTTCGTAAGCCAAGCCTAGACACAGAAGCAAACAGTGTGGGATCAGAAGGCATATGGATAAGTATCACATCTGCTTTGGTGCCAATGCATTATGCTAATGCTTAATGAGATTTAAATATGGCAGGTGGAGCTAAATTTATTGTTTAAAAAGAAAATGTGTATGCATCTCAAAGATTATGGTTCTGCTCATCTGCAGTTGTGTCATTATATGCTTCTAACATTCATTAGTGCTCGGCCCTTCAAAAAGACACCTTTCTGCGAAAGACGAGTTTGCTATCTGAAAGCTCTGTTATTTCATTCTAATGCAAATAACCCTTGCCAATCCTTTAAAAGGGTTAAAAATCATTGCCGAAGGTTAAAAGCATTGCATTACATCTCTATTCAGACATACTTGGGTGTGACACTCTGTTTAATTCAAGAACCTATAATCATTTTCAGACTGTCCTAAAGAGGCATATCAGGATAGAATTCTCATGACTTTCTTAGTCACTGATTGAAAAATGGTACGTCTTTTTCCCAGTATCTACATTTTTATAGGTACAAATCACCTCGACAAAGCCGCGGCCCCATTTAAATGTCATTAATGTCAGATTTACGTGCCATTTATAGAAGGATTGCATGCAGATCATCAGTGCAACTGGGCTTAGAATTCTAGAGTTGTAGAACATTTAGCTAATGCTTCAGTGATATTAATTAATAACATTTGTGAAAACCTGTCCCCATGCATTTCCCAGCCGCTTATTTGGTTCATGATTATGGGGAAGTAGTGTCCGGAAACAATTACAGACACCATAGGAGCAGTACTCTGCAGGGCCAGGACAGAACACATACTCCATACCAAATGCAGAAAGACCAACCTATCAAACTGCAGGTCTGTGGACAATGAAAGGAAACCATGGCGCCTACAGAGCTTCAACAGTGGGAGAGCAGTCAACCCCTCTCACTGTGAGGCGATAGTTCGCTCCCCCCCCCCCCAGACCATATTATGGTTCAAGCAAATACAGTAAAACTTTACTTAACAGGGCACAAATTCTGAGTAGTCATTCAGTTACTACTGAAGTACAAATGATGAACAAATATCATGATTCATTAATGATGAACAAATATGAGATCAGTATTATCGCTTGTGTTATTCATTCCTGCAGTAGTTCCTTCAGAAAGTTCACAAAGGTTTACAGAATTAACAGACATAGTAACAAATATAGTAGCTACATGAGATAACTGATGCTTTACGATTCATTAATGATGAACATTTGTACCTACAGAACTTCCTTCAGTAGTTCACAAAGGTTTACATTATGAACAAGTATAGGAACAAATTCAGGACATGCTTGAGATAGTTTGTTTCTGATGAACAAGCATGAAATCAGTTTGTAACTAATATTTAATTTGTGGTAAATTAGTACATAAAGAATGGCATAAAACTATATCAACCAAAGTGGTGCTGGAAATAGTAACTTAATACGAAATAAAAATAAGACTACATTGCAGAATGACATTTATTGTTTCATTAAGATACTGCTCATTTACAAATAATGGATGGTGTAACATTTTAATTTCAGTTCTAGTTCCAAGCACCAGTGCCAATGAAAAAATATACAGTGATACATATTATTGAGCTAAATTTATGTCTGCTGGAGTTGTCATACGGTACATTAGTTATCCTTAGATTCGGTTATTATTAAATGTTTGCCCTTAGATTAAAATAGTTAATAGCTATATATACGCAGTTATATGCAGTATAGTCTTGTCATATTTGTTTCATAATTAAAAGTAACGCTAACTTTTTTCTTAGCATTATGTGTGAATTGTTGCCTTCGACCTCGTTTGCCAGATAACATAAAAAAGCTAAATTATTAACGAAACAAATATATGTGGATATCTCGACAGATGCTCGCACACTACCAACAGACAGACATTATCTCCATCAAACTCTCTGCACAATCTGTCAGTTAGGAATTGTGTCTATATTTAGCTTCCAGACCACAGAAGCATAAAACATGCCTGACTTGCAGAGTAATTTCATCTGAATTTGCTTACTTGTGTTGAATGTGGCATCGAATTTCAGATGCACCATACGAGAGGTTGATAAGCTCATTTTGTTTTCGGTTCAGTGAAAACAATAGCATAGAGTTTTTAAAATGATTGCACAAAAAAATCCTCTCAGCATGAAGCCACGTAGATATGACCTCCCACACTGCTGTGCCGGAATTTTCTGGAAGGTTAATGCATTTAAATGCTTTATCCAACCACATTGTAACATCCACAAATACTCGTCTAGTACAGGATGACGGTGAACCTGGAACCTTTCGCAGGTAAGACAGGGCAGGGGACACCCTGCCTGCTGTATCAGTCCATCATGACACACACACACACACACACACACACGCACTATGGGCAATTTAAAGATAGCTGATCACATGCCTTAGGGCTGTGGGAGGAACCCAGATTGTGCGAAGGAGAACCCAGGGGAAAATGCAGACTCCACACACATATCAAGCTCAGGCAGGAACTTAAGCCACAGCCCAGAGGATGTAAAAACAACTTTCATTGTGAAGTGAGGTAGCAGACTTTCCTAGTGCAGGCATCACACATACTAATATAGCTTAAAAGACAGTACCTAACATACTATTAAATAATGCACAAGTAGTGGCATAAAAAATAGTGCAACAAGTTGTATCCTAGGTAAGATTCATGGGTGACACACACACACAGACACAGACACACACTACATGGACAAAAGTCATGGGACACCTGGCCATTACAACTACAGGAACTTTTATGACATCACATTCTAAATCCATAGGCATCAATATGGAGTTGGTTTCCCTTTTGCAGCCATAACAGATGGGAAGGCTTTCCACAAGACTTTGGAGTGTGTCTGTGGGAATTTTTGCCCATTCACCTAGAAGAGCATGAGTGAGGTCAGGCGCTGACGTTAGACATAAAGGTCTGGTTCTCAGTTTCCATTCCAGTTCATCCCAAAGGTGTTCGATGGGATCGAAGTTAGGGCTCTGGGTTGGCCAGTCAAGTTCTTCCTCTCTAAACTCAACCATGTCTTAATGGACTGTTCTTTGTGCACTGGGGCATAGTCATGCTGGAACAGAATAGGGCCTTCCCCAAGCTTCCCCAAGCCACCGCAGTGTTAGCCATGGCGACCAGGAGCAGTTCAGTATGGCTGCGGCCAATGAGAGCAGACAGTTGGACCCCTGCTGCAAGGGAAGGCTAATTCAGTCTTCGCTGCTAGACGAGGCGAGGCCTACATGTTAAGGGGCAAAGCAGTTGCGACCCTGAGGTACCCGCTGAAAACGTAGAGAACTTGTGGTATCTGATCTTAAGTAGTTTCTGCGGTCTCTGATAGTAGCAAAGCATGTCTGACGTTTATTTCACTGACATACTCTAACACTGACCCCTCTACCCCTATACTATAACACTGAGCCCTCTGCCCCCATACTATAACACTGACCCCTCTACCCCTATACTATAACACTGAGCCCTCTGCCCCCATACTATAACACTGAGCCCTCTACCCCATACTATAACACTGAGCCCTCTGCCCCCATACTATAACACTGAGCCCTCTACCACTATACTATAACACTGAGC
>JAODJX010000097.1:10667465-10680452 GCA_026776945.1 Isichthys henryi
GGACTGTGGGGGGGGGGAAACCGGAGTACCCGGAGGAAACCCCACGACGACATGGGGAGAACATGCAAACTCCGCACGCATCTGACCCAGCTGGAGACGCGAACCCGGGTCCCAGAGGGGTGAGGCCACAGTGCTAACCACTGCACCACCATGCCGCCCCTGCAAGTGATTAGTTGGCAGTAGAAATCAGAATTTGAATGCCTCGAGGGGAAAAAGCTTTTCCTTTGTCTCTTGAATTTGGCTTTCAGGCTGCAGTAGTGTTTTTCTGACTAGTGAGAAGAGGCTAGTGTTGGGGTGGGTAGGGTCTATTTTCAGTGCTTTGTCCCGGCATTGCTTCCTGTTGGTGCCCTGCAGATTCGGGAGCTTAATTTATCAGCAGTGAGAACGTGTCTCTTCTCCTTTTCTAGAACTTTACGTGCAATTTGGACATGGCTCTTTTGGCTGTCATCCTCATTGCTGGTAAACATTGAATGGGAAGGCTTTCACTTCCCCTAAGGGAGTTGGATTAACACTGTATGTCAACACTCTTGTTTATGCAGAGTGCAGCTCTGGTTGCATGTCTTTCCGGAAGTTACAGCTGCATTTTGGAAGAGAACTGTGATGCCAAAACTATACACTCCACAAAGTGAGATGCACTAAATGTACAAGCATGGTTTAAGTAACTTTGACCTAGTTATGCTGAAACTAAAAAACATTAGTTGGGGGGGGGGGGGATGGGTTCTTCAAGAAAACTACAGTGATTCCCTGCCTATTGTGGAAGATGCGTTCCAGGCCCATCAGCGATAGGTGAAAATCTGCGATATAGAAACGCCATATAAATAAACATTTTTATTTTTTTTTATGTTTAAGCCTTAAATCGTAGGGCTTAAAACAAAGCAAAGTTTGCTCACAACAGTCAGACCACAAGCAGGGTACGTGGTATGAAGAGTACTGATACGTCGGGGAAAAATCCACAATATAGTGGGTATGATAGCGGAACCGTGAGAGAGCGGGTGATCACTGTACTGACTGGGTTACATTTTCCCTTCCTAGGCACACTGTGTTAGGAGCCTGCAAGACCAATGCAGTAGTTTAATGTAACCATGCACCCTCATGTGTGTGTAACCACAAAGTCCAGATTTTTTTTTATATATTCAATGTTGGACAACTTTATAGTGAGTCTTTCAGGTGCAACTTGTCATACCTGAAAATAACCACTAGATGGTGTTGTAATGGAATCGGTCACCTGTGCAGTGGGTGGTCCCAGAATGTAGCTATGGGTATTCAGATGCTTCTGTAAATATCCCCATTTTCCCTCTTAGTCCACTCTGAAAATGGAAGATAATGGGTGTATTGGAAGAGCATTTGTTTTGTTGCCTTGCAGTGTTATGAAGCCTGTGTGAATACAGCAGCTGTTTTTTGGTGGATGGATTGTAATGTCTGATTTTTAATAAACATTTGTTTGCATGTGATTTAAATATCGACTGCTCTATTACTTTTTTGTCATTTCTTTGTGTGTTCTTGCCTATACTCCAAAGCTTTTTTTTTTTTTTTTTTTTATACCTAAAATGGGTTACATGATAATGTTTTGTATGAGCTGCCTTATGTAGGCTGCCTTTAACATCAGTGCATCTTTGTAAGCAAGTTTCAGTGCTTACAAATGAGAAATCACACTGCTGCTGTTCATTAAACTGTAAGCCAAAATTGTTTTCTACCAGATACAATATTAATGTTTGTGTCCAATTTTTAGTGATGGTTAAATGAAGCTTTGTGAACCATTTGCTGTATAAAGTTTAAGGGTTAAAATTGGTACAATTATTGATTGAAATGTCTAAAGGAAGCAATGCTGTCTTCTGTCTACAAGGTTAACCTGTATCTGGGCCTCTAGTGCAGAGTCACTATGAGCCTGGAGTCAGTGTCAGCATGTACCAAATGGCCCATGTTGGGGCGCACATTGACATCGGTCAAGTTTGCGTCTTTGTGATTTTGAGGCACAAATTCACATGCATCACATAGCTTTTGCCTGTGAGAGGAAACTAGTGGGTCCACAATCACTAAACCACAAGTACTGTAGAACTCACCACCAGAGCAGCCCATTGAGCTAGTGCACTGCTCTAAGTGTGTAAATAAGGATCGCAAAGAGCAACGTAATTTTTAATCGTATATAAACTAAATATAAAGGTATATTTAAACTTTCACATTATTCTTTTCTAAGGATAGTTTCTACACTATAACGTTACGAATAACAGTCTAGTTTAATGGTAGCACAAATCAGTCTGTTAACACTTATAGTCTTGTTATAGGCTGTTTGTTTAAACCGTAAATCAGTGATAGCTATATTTAATTTCTTGTTATGGTCCATGTCAGCCAAGAAGCCCACGTTATTCGTGTGTATGCTTTATAGCGCCGTGCTTTCACGCTTGCGTGAGCGGGCCTACGCTACCAGCGTAAAGTTACGGTTTGTTTACGCGTCCTTATTTGCTGCAGCTCCGCCCTCTTAAAAAAAAAAAAAAAAAAAAAAAAACGGAAACTCGCCAAATGTCCGAAGCATTATGCCTCAGTGGGATGGAGGAAGGAGCTTGTTTAGTTGCCTATAGCTAGTAGGTGACCGATCTTTAAACATCCATTTTTGCTTCCAGTTTGTTATAAGTGTGTTTTTAAACGGGGAGTCGTGTAACATGTCGAAGTAGAGGGAGCTTTAGCTACCGGGCCCGAGCTTGTGTGTGACACCCGGCGCGCGAGCAGCATGTATCGGGGATAACCAAAGTGGACCTAGTAACTGGGGAAAAGGAGCTTCCGCGGCCGGAACCGGCATTAAATTAACATTCTGTGGAGAGGTGAGTAACCCAGCCACCAGCGGTATTCTCGTCGGGCCAAACCTTTCGCCAGTTTCGCCGCTTTCTCCCCGACCTACTCAGTAAATTAAAACCCCCGGCGGTCCATCGCCGGCGATCGCTAGCCGGTTAGCTAGTTAGCTGCCACTCGACTGCTAAACTGACTGGTCGGAGCGCCAGTTATTAGCAGCAACTGTGTGTTTGTGTGAAATACGTTGTCGATTTTATAGATGAACTAAACATGGTAATTGGCCAGCGATGCGGACACCGGGAGGTCTGTCGGGTAAAATGTAGTAATTTTTTTGTTAAGTGAAAGAATCGTATGTTGACCCTCTTAGTAAGTAGTCAGCCGTTAATCTTATTATCGTAATATGTACTTTAGAAATTGCCTTGTAATTAATTTCGGATATGCATTTAATTATACGAATTGGGGCTGTGATTATGCCTTGGATGACAACATAAAATCTGTCTGCCAACATACCGTTTTATCAGATGTAAAATATGCAAGAATGTGACTTGTATTTTTGAGTCTGACACACGTTATACTTTTGTGGAATGATAGGATCATTCTACGCATTTGTGGAATGACATGTTTCAAAATCTTATTTGATCAGTTCACCGTATACTACACCCATATCAAAAGTGCCTTCATTTGCATTAATTTAACTGTTTTATTTACTCGCACGTTTTACCCCAAACGATTTCTATACTCAGTGATGGGGAGTCGTCCGTTTGATAAATACGTTTTGTATCTTTAATCGTTCAGTTTTTGTGAAGTATGCTGAACGTAAAAACACGCAGCTCTCCCCCGTTTTCCGTATATGCTGAGATGGTTTTCAGTCGCACCGAAACCAAATGTCAGAGAAGGTCTTATGACATTTATGACTTAACCGAGGTCAGGATTTCTTGTGTACCACTCGCCTACAGCGCTTCTAAGGAAACCACTCACCAGTAACACATTTCCCGACATTTTTTGTTAATGAGGTGATGGAAATGAGGTCTAGTTCCACTTACAGGCTCAAGCTTGTCTAGGTATTTATGATAATAAAATGAAATGCCATCGATTGATTTGATTAAAATTCATTTGGTGTGGGGCTTTTTTGATGCAGATTATCTGGAGTATTTCACAAAGGGTTCGGTTTTGTTAGCCCCTTCTCGGTCCTTTCCTCGCATCCATATCCATTAATGTGAAGGATGGGGTAGTAAACTCATGAGGTGTGGTTAGTGACCCATGGTGTAAAATGACACCCTTTGGCAGTATCTCACCGCAGACGGGCCCTGGGCTTGCCAGCTCACAGCTAGCTGCGGTCTGTCTGTCCGTATGTACCCAGCAGTGGTACGGCAGTTTGCCTCCCATCCCCCCCATATGGAATAGACTGTCCACTTCCTCATGGCAGCATCGCAGTGAATGGCAACTGGTGATCTGCTGTGAAATACTTGCACCAAAATTGATTCACATTATTTTGGATGATCTTTATACAAGTGGTAACCCAATGTGTTTTGAATTTCTAGGCACCGTCAGAAGGACTGCCACAATGGTGCAAAAGTACCAGTCTCCTGTTCGGGTTTATAAGCAACCCTTTGAACTTGTGATGGCGGTGAGTATCTTGCCTTTCGCTTTGCAGTCTTCTGTTTCATGTGTGAACGATTTCTCTGGTTGGTGATGACAAGCAAATGTGACATGATATAGCAAAGCCCAAAATATTATTCTTGCAAATAAATCTTTGAGATCCCAAACAGTCTCGTATCCCTGTCCCAATGATGCTGCCACCCACAGCCGTGTTTAATTTTGTAGCTTTAATAGGCTTTTATACACGTGAAATCACACTGCTGTATTAGTCAATTACCAGTCATCAGAGCTGGAATGGCTACATACTCTCCTCTGAGCCATCGGAATAAAAAAAAAAGGGTAATGTGAAGGGTTGTTATGTTGTTATTCGTCCCTTGGTGCTCATCTGGAGGCTCCATTTCTTATTTAAAATGCTTGAGCAGTTGGGTCAGGGATTTTAATAGCCATCACTTCTGGTGGCGTGCAGCCGATGTGTGGGGAAGGGTTTTTGGAGCAGAGCATGGGGGGTATTGCAGCAGATGCTTGTCCCTCATCCCTTTTGCTGCACTGAAGAATCCGTAGCTGAGGGAGGCTGCTGCAGTTTACTGGTAGTTGCTGTGTGAAGGCTCTAAACACGAGCTCACCAAAAGCAGAAGAAACACGGCATAGCTCAAACCAAAGATAGAGTCTTTATTGTCATTGTCACTTGGACAACAAAACTGAAAATGCAATTCGACTCAATGTGAGGCATAAAAAGAGTAATAAAATATATGAAAAATATACAAATTGCACCGAATATTGTGTTGACTATACAGATTGCACTGAATATACAGACTGCACTGATGAAATATAAAAAATTAACCGTTCTGTTTTGCATTTAAAGCCATCATTGCTTTTGGATGAAAACTGTTTTTCATGCGATTTGTCCTGGTTTTCATGGCTCTGTATCTCTTGCCTGATGGCAAACAAAAGCTTAAAGAGACAGGCAACGTTTGCAAGTACTCACTGTGGAAGTTGATATCAAACACCCTTTTATATATAGGTTAGCTTTGCTTCTACTAGTCATGTTTTCTGTCATTGATTTACCTGAATTGAATAGAAGCTGGCATCAGCCGTAGCATTTACTATATGTCATACCAATTAGTACAATATTATAAATATGCATGAGATATTTATTTATTTAAGTTGTTTTTACAAGATCTTCTGTAATCAAGTAATTTTTTTTCCTTTTATAGCTTTTTTTTTAATATGAGATTCTGTTTCAAATCTCCACTGGTGGAAGTAAACAGTGTCATTTCTGGTATCTCTGCTATGTTGGTAAAAAAATCCAGTCTGACAGGTTTGAGTATTTAAGTATATACAGAATAGCTCTTAAGACAATTTGATTGTTTTAAGTGGCTTATTGTTATGTTTTTATTGTGGTATAGGAAAAATCATTCTTCAGGTTAGATCATACACAATGTATCTGGGGGTTGTGGAGTGGCCTTCGTAGAGAGATGTCAATTTGAGCAGCAAGAAACAGGTGGAAAGGAATTCTTATGAAACTTACTTCACCTTTACTAGTGCCATGTCACTGCTGATTGTGCAAAGTAAGGTTAATGGTTTGTGGAAGTTTTGTTGCATATTGGCTGACATTCAGAAATCATGATGCAGGGTTATGTCTGCATGATTGAGTTTCTCATGTGGCTCTCTGGCTTTTTGTGCATGTGTCCTGTTAATTTGCAGCTCCAACTCTTCCTATATTAACACTAGTGTCTGTGTATGTTATGATTGGTGAGATGAAAATTTCACATCTAAAGCCATTTTTGGGCTAATAAATATTTTGTAGGGTTTCTTGTTAGTTTTTCACCCTGTGGAAGAAAATGGACATTTTCTTGCAAGATGCTCTGTATTCTGCTTGCCTTCTCTTTATGAAGCCTGATGAATGTCTGTAAAAGACCTTATTGTGTTACTGCTGTAAGAGAACAATAGTTTAGCTGTTATGGAAATATCGCTTCTGTTACTGCTACGAAGGCAGAATTGAAAAGTATTAAGTCAGTTGTGTGTTGGCGCAGGGAATGCATCGTGCTTGCCAGTCTCATCCCTCTTTGTTTCACAGCTCTCCATAATTTTTAAAATGCGTGCTGTGAAATGTGTTTTTCCAAAGAGCAAAATCAGTGTTTAAAAATTCAGTTTTTAAAAATGTCTTTAGCCTTAAACATAAGGAAGCAGTGTGTTGAGAACTGGTTGTACATATGGACTAGGTCATTAATCTAAAAATAAATGTGACTGCATCCTATTGGAAGCCGTTTGGTGCGAAATCATCGGAAGGTGGCTTGTTAACAGCAGTAGACCTAGTCTGCATAACTATGTCAGAGGGAAAGTGACGTAAGTGTCGCAGAGGAGAGGCACAGATACTTTCAGCAAGTGCTGAAGTATGATTAGACATTGGCATGTGCAGTAAACAGAGTCATCTCCCTGCAACCTAGAGACTATTTGTTATCAGTGATTTTTCTTTGCTGGCATAACAGTAGTGCCTGCCTGGAGGTGTGTGTGTGTGTGTGTGGTCCAGATATACATTACATTGTGTATGTATGTGTGCTTTCCCCAATTTATTTTTATTCATTTGTTTTTTTTCCCAGAATTCCAAGCTAGGCATTGGAATTATTCTAGGTTTAAGCTTGCTCCAAAGCTTCCTACTAACTTTGAAAAGGCTGGTAGAAATGTCGTATGTTTTCAATACTGATGTTTACAAGAAACTTATGTAGATCAGTTTTATTTAGGAACAATAGCAAATGCTGTTAGCTTTTGAAATGGGCTTAAGATCTTGGATAGGCCCACTTATGTTGGTATGTTGGCAATAGTTTTTTTTATTCTTAAGGTAGAGGCAATATTTTATGTCTTGACAGAGATCAGCAGGCGTAGCACTGAACATCACAAATGATAAAATGGTCGATAGTGAATGAAATGGTAAAATTAGTTTTATTCATCAGGGTAGCTAGTAGTGTGGCTGTTAAAAGGAAGGCACTGTAGTGACTTAAACACAACAAGTGGAACATCATCCTATGCTGTAAATGCTATGCCGTTCTCATGGCTGCGTTATGTGGTCTTGCCTTGTGTATTTCTTTGGTGACTCATGACACCATGGGTTTGAGCAATTATGTCATACCCGGTTTGACGTTTTTCCATGGTTAGATGTTCAAGGTGGTATGAAATAGGGTAGGTTTCTGAGACAAGTTTTTACATCTGCTTTGTTTTTGCTGGTTTCAGTATATGGCTAAATCCATTGTTTTAAATATGCAGTCTGTGCTGCATCATGTTGTATTCGGTTAAGAACTTTGCCTGGCAGTAAATTTGTTGAACGCATTAAACAATTGCAGTATTTACAGTTTCTGCATTTTCTTATTGGGTTGTACTTATGTTTTTTTCCCCCAGAATCTCTGCAGGGCATTGGGGAGGGAATATGACAATAGCTTTTACTGTAATCTGTTGCCTCTGATTCCAGATAAATTGGAATAACAGGAAATTGAACTGATAAAACTGTTGCTTTTCTAAGGCAACTTTGGTTGCAGTGCTTATAAAAGGATTCCTCAGGGGAGTAGAGGTATGTGTCCCAGTCATTGTTATTCCAGGCTTCTGATTCCTGCCGCCAAAAGAGAAAGACTGAAACCAATAAACTTAGGTCAAATGAATCTACAAACAAAACATTTGCAGTAATTTTCTGAGACAGGGCATGTATCAACATTTTTTTTTTTGTGGGTAAGGCTAAAAAAATGGCAAAACTGTTATTTTTTAAAATTTGAAATTATCTACTGTATTAAGGGCGTGATGCCCTCTGTATCCAGGCCAAGAGGGGATGTTATTCACTGCATCCGCATTGGCGTGTCAGGTGTTCCGTTGCGTGTGGACAGCTCTGGCCAGAAAGGGCGTCTTTCCTGGATTAGGTATTTGCTGACTTCTTGTTGCCTCTGTGTAAAAACAAATGGATGGGGGTGGGGCTGAGTTGGAAATAAGCAGTCGATTAAAATTCCTTTCCTGCTGTTGTGGAGAGGCGACTGCATCCTGCTAAACTGACTTTATGTAGAAATAAATACCAATTGTACCTGGGGCTTTAGAATAGATGAATGACTGAAACCTATTTTTTACACTCTATACGCAGCCTTTTGGAGTATTCTTAGGGTTCTTAGTGTTTGAGGTGAGGATTCAAACATCCTGCTTGTTTTCAGGCAGTTCTGAGATTTGTAAGATCACTACTGGCAGTGTTGCCAACACGATCTCTTGTATCGGGTAACCTCTACGTCTGAATGAAACGCATTCTGGCAAAACCTTGTGCTGTATTGAGGGTTTTCCATGACAGGTTAATATCTTGAACCAGTGATGCATTGTGTGTGTGGGGACTTATGTTTGTGTACCTTGACATGGTGGGGGTGAAATAAGACGGGGGGGGGATCGAACTTGGCAGGCAGACTTTTTCTGCTGGATTACAATGGTACATAAACTGCAGTGTCAGTAACTTGATCCTTATAAAGTAGCAATTATGACAAAATGAAGAAGCACTTTGAGACCAATGATTTTTTTGCAATGAAGGCTGACACTTACATTACCTCAAGGTTTGTATGTCAGATTTTATAAATATATGGTGAGGAATTCCCTGTGTGTGTATTACATATTCTCACAAATATTTTTCTGTAGCCTAGCTACCGGATTGCAGCGAAAGAGCTATTTGTGCAATTTGCTGTTCAGTTTTCTACTGCAGTCCAGATACAAGTTTTTCAAGTGACCATGTGAGTCAGTTGCCTCCAGGGTATATTTTGTGAGAGGGTGATTGTTAGTCTAGTTTCCACAGACATTGCTCCTGTTAAACGTATAGCTAAAGCCTGTGCCCCTGACAAACATGCAAAAGTTGCGGTGAAATGGAAATGCCTCATTTGTGTGTGAATCATTGGTAAACAACAACAGCTGAATCAAATTAGAAATTTTTGATGGCTGTAGAAATTAGATTTTTCTCTCTTGATTGACAAAATGATGCCCAGAGTTATTACGCTGCCTAGAAAATGACGTATAGAACTGGCGTTCTCAGGCTTACCATCTTGAAGTTTGCTTTCATAAAATTCATGCTAGAAAATGAGGAATTGCGTTTTATCATTCGCAGTGCCCTTCCCCATTTGGTTCCCCAAAACAGTTTTTGTTTTCAATGTATAGTGCAGAAAAATGAAATCTTGCACTCTGCAGCACCCAGTACGACTTTTCTCCTGCTGTCTCATGCAATGATGCATGTCACAGAGAGATCAGTTGTAAGGCTTCTCCTGCACCCTGGTAGCGGCAAATCTCTGTCACTTCTGGCTCCCCCAAGATGTTACCAGGAGCAGAGTTCTACCCATTGCTGGAATTCAGATCTTTTTATCAGCTTATTTGGATCCCACCACAGCTGAGCACAGGCAGCATTTGTTTCAGCCATAATGATCAGTATAGCGTAGAAATGTCACCTCATCATTGCCTTTCTGTCACTGAATCCCCCTAAACTGCCGCGAACCTCTGCAGCTGGCGAATGGGGACCCCACCTTCACTGTGGTGTGGAGGGTCTCAGCTTCGGTAACCAGGTTCTGAGAAACGGAGAATGCGCAGCGTAGTGAGACCGGTAGCCCCAAACGGCACCGGAGAAGCTCTGTGTGTCTGCCGTAATGACGCACGCACCGCACTGCGAGAGCCGCTTCCCTCCTGTTTTCGCTTCCGCTCTCTGTTCCTGAAACTGGCACTGTATCACTGGCTCACCACCCCCCAGCTCCTGGTTACACTCGCTCACGCAGTTCAGTGCTCCTGGTTAGCCTGGGGCTTTTGGCGCTGCCGTGAACCTGTGGTATCGGTCCCTTTTTGATTTCCTCATGAGCTCTAGCATTCCTAAACTCTACGGTGTCGAACTGACCACTAGGCTGCATATCACAACACACAGACACACACACACACACACACACACACACACACACACACACGGATGCACATTCTCAATGCTGCAAGTGTTCTGCTCACCATTTAGTCATTACAGCTCTCTTGATTGAAACCTTTCTTTCTATGCATAAAGCCAGTGCTTGTTCCTTCTCTGTGGTCTGTCATTTTTCTGCAGTGGCTACAAGATCTGACTGGTCAGGGGGCCACTGTTTTGAAGCAGATGGCACACATTTTGTCCTCTGCTGTGCTGTACAGTTGTGCAGCCTGTTCTTTGAATCATTTTGCTGTTCAGGAAGTACAGTGTGAAACTAGCGTTGCACTGTGTGTGCGGAGACGGTGCACTGAATCATGTTTTCCTAGCGACTGCTGAGCCAATCTGTGCTAAAGCCCCTGAAAGTGCACTGCTGAGAAACCAAATGCCCATCTTGTCTTGTCAGATTTCAGCATGTGAGCGGCTCATTGCTAAGCTTTTTATTTGTAGCTCTTCCCTGTTTTGTACATTTTCTGCTTGAATACCTTACTAGGTATTACCACCATTTGTGCAGGCGAATTATGTAAACAGGAAGGTGGCAGTGGTCCTCATTGATGGGGCTTTTGCTGCTTTACGTTTTAATGTGCCAATAATGACTTATTGACCACTTGTCAATATGTCCTGTGAGAAGAAGCAGGGTGAGTAGGATGGCCATGTACATGTAGCCACATGACAGCACCGCGGTCTCAACCACCTACAGAGTATAGCAGCTCATAGTCCTGGTGGACAGACCCAGAGATTTCAACAGTTAAGTAGCACGTTGAGCATGACTCATGAATGTGTTTCAGAGCTGTGCAGCATGTGTTTGACTAATGGGACAGTGCATGGGAACCTGCTAAGTGTAATGTCAGGGGTAGCTCAGTTTGAAATGTCATTTAAAGCCAGCAAAACCACATGCTGCTTGTTTCATTCAGTTTTTTTTTTTTTCTTTCTTTCTTTTTCAAAGTGTCTTTGAAAGACCTTGTGTGGGTGGGTTTCTTGTGCAGTTTGACGAGTTAATCCTCTTTTGTTCGTAAGTGCTTTATGTACCCTGCACGCAGTTTATTTTGCTGACTGGTGTTGTGCATTTTGATGGTATTTGGTGGCAGTTGACACCATGATACACCATGATACACTATTAAGATCTGGCGGCTGCTACAGAAGCACTGTTTTTGTGGGTTTGGGAATAGATTTTCATAAGCAGCTGTTGACCTTCCACCGGCCCTGCAGGCATCTCACGTGGCACACCGATATGCCAGGTGGGTGGCTCTGTAGGGAGATCTGTCCTCTTGTTCGGTGCATGCTCCAGAACGTGGTCATGGTGCTCTCCGCACTGTATTTGGACGTGATCGGAATTTTGCTAATGCTAAGTATGGCAGCAGTGCCCTGCTGGTTCCATTGCTGCTATTTTTTTGTCCCATGCAGAACTGTAAACACACGTTGCTAAGCCTAATATTTATGTTTAATGTGCGAAAAGGTTACAGAATGTAAAGTGGTTAATGCAGACTGCATGCTGGGCGTGAGTCACGTGGCCGTGATTATTTCTGTCTCACCATGCAGAAAGTAAGATGTGTGGAAACGGATTGCTGCAGAGCGGGAGGCTCATGACCCTGATGCAAGACACTGCTTGGTCGGTTACTCCCAGTTACAGCCTCGGTCACTCAGTGCTCCTGACTTCACTGTTTGTGTCATTGTCTAGTACCGACAACATTGTGGCCATGTTGCCAAGAAAAGGCCATGTTAATGTCATTATACTTTTACAATGTCTATGTTCTTGATTCGTCATATTTACTGTGAACTTTACATCAGGTGCTGCTGGGTTTGGGGACCTAGTCATGGGTGTGAGTTCTGCTGTGTCAGTGGAGAGCACTGTTGCCTCTCCCTGTTGCTTTTCCTTATATGGGTTTTCCCCCTGTTGTTTCCCGCTGTGTCTCTCTTGTAATACAGTGAAGGTGTGTGGTTGTCCTCTTGGTATCTGTTTTCTTATGTCGTAAACCGAGAGCACTACAGTCTTGACAGCATTTCCGTTTGCTAAGGCCCTTGAGACTAGAGGGCATCCAGGGGGCACTTGCCCACTATCAAATATCTAGTACTTTCTGGTAATGTTTGTCTTCCTGTTGACAACCTATAAGGAAAGGGAGGGGTTTAAATGTGAATATCCTGGACCTACCAGCCAACTGAGCAGGTAAAGTCGGTCATCTTAGTTCCCTTGTGGCCTGAAACGCCCTTTTCAAACCCTACATTGTCCTCAGCTAGTGGAAGTGTGCCACTCAACTGCCCTAAAGATGTTTTCGGGGTGGGTTGCCGATCTTCATATGAACATCACCCACACTTGTATTATTTCAAAGGTGTGCATACACTAGGCTGTTTTGATCTTGGTTTATCTGCAGCTATGTTTGTTTGTTTATTTACTTATCACTTGTCTCTGCTTGTGCGATGTACTATAGGTGTGTGATTTTCAGCCTTTCTTAGACCTGGGAACCCCAGTTAAAAACAGACCTCAGTTTGGGAACTCCTGCCAATGACAACACATTGTCATATAGCCGACAACTAAACACTAGGAGGGTGCATGTGATATTTCTTCAAGAGGGGGTGGGGGGTGTTTCAACATCCATCCATCCATTCATCCATTTTCCAAACCGCTTATCCTACTGGGTCGCGGGGGGTCCGGAGCCTATCCCAGAAGCAAT
>JAODJX010000097.1:10680552-10698269 GCA_026776945.1 Isichthys henryi
GTCCGGAGCCTATCCCAGAAGCAATGGGCACGAGGCAGGGAACAACCCAGGATGGGGGGCCAGCCCATCACAGGGCAGTGTTTCAACATATCAAATTATGAGACATATCATCTGCCAAGTCTTTACAGCTTTCCCCAGGTTGGAAAATCCCTGCTCAAGCTCCTTAGTAATATGAGGAGAATCGCTTTCATTTGCTCCCCCCCCCCCTTTATATGCCTGACTTTAAAGATGAATCCTCTGTCTCTGCGCCCTTCATTCTGGCCTTTAACGAAGTCCCTCCCTCGTGCCCCCATTGTTTATTTTCCACAAACAAGCTTACATTCACGGTCAGAAGGATGTTTGTGCTGACTGGAGCCGCAGTCAAAGTCTGGCACCGGAACACCATGCTCAGCCCTTGCCCCCAGCCAGTTGAATTGCTGCATTAGACAATCGGGGGCCTCACTGTGTTTTCAGTTTGGGGGAGTGGCCTGGTGCAGCATTTTGCCCCTCCTTCTCTCGACATGCTGCTTCTGGGTCAGAGCGTGGCACCGAACCCCGTTATTGGTGAAGCTCCACTATCCTTATCCTCCTTGTTTCTCTATCTCTCACCTAAGACCCTTCTCTGGTATAACACCCTTCCTAACCGTGACCTTGCGCTGTTTGTCTCTTGGTGGTCTGCGGAGTACCATGGGCTTTAATAGGCCACACAGACCCATGTCCTCTGCTGCTGATGGGTTAATGTGTCAGAAAGTGTAATCCCCTTGAATTCTTTGGTTCCAGAAAAAAATTATCCTGGCAAGAATGCATTTAAGATCCCTTGGGTTTCTTTTCTCAGCTGCAGAACAGGTGAGAACCCACTGCTGTGCTTGTGGCAGACAATGTGGCGTGACCCATTTGCACTAAAGCGTTAGGTGGACACCCAGGCAGTGAGTGATCTCTCAGTTTGTCACTCCCTGTCTGACTCCTTCTTCATGCCAGTTGTATAACTGTCTACACACCACATACTCCCTGAAGGAAGTCGCTTATATGTTAGTATTCTTTCCTCTTTTTTTCCCTCTTTGATGCAGTCATTCAGTATTTGAAGGGCAATACAGTGGCTCAGTGGTTTGTACTATATCTGCAGACCTATATGTTTTATGGTTTCGACTGTTTTTTAAGGTTTTGCAGTCAATATACCTACAATTAGATGAATTGTCTCTAAAATCGCCCGTAGCGCGCGTGTGCATTGTGTAGTGTAATTGACTGGCACCGACTCAAGTGTTCATGTCTCACCCTGTGCTTTGTGGGATAGGCTGCCTGCTCTCTTGCCATGATCCTGTCCTGGATAATCAGTTATGAAAGATGGAATGATGTGAGCTTTAGCACTGGGCTTGTGACTGCATGTGTGTGCTGTATTCAGGAGCAGTGTACACAGCTGTTGCCCTATTTAGCTGTCAAACCCATTTCAGTCCTCCTCCTCCTCCAGCCATACTGATGAGTTCCTCACCATGTCCCCTAGGCCTATGAGCGCCGATTTCCCACCTGTCCGCTCATCCCCATGTTCGTGGGCAGTGACGTTATTAGCGAGCACAAGAGCGAGGACAGCGCCACTCACAACATCGAGCGCCGCTGCAAGCTGGATGTGGACGCCCCCCGGCTGCTGAAGAGGGTACTGCATGGGACGCTCACTGGGCATGACCTGCTTTCTAGATCACGTCGCACAATTCCCTGCTGTCCATCTGCTGATGCTGTTCCCCCTTGTCCTACAGATCGCCGGGGTGGATTATGTCTACTTCATTCAGAAGAATTCCCTAAACCGCCGAGAGAGGACGCTGCACATTGAGTCGCACAACGAGACCTTCTCCAATCGGGTCGTCATATACGAGCTCTGCTGCTACTCGGTGAGGGGACGGGAAGGGATGCAGACACACAATGGCCGGGTGTGCGCCCAGCTCGCCCCTCTCTCTTCCAGCAGTCGAGGTCTGAGCAGCTGGCTTAAGATGCAAATGGTGGTTTTTAAACCATGTACGTTGGCTTTGTGTCAATAATTAAAGCCAGTTGCTCGCGTGCTGCATTCCTGCTCCATGGAATCACTCTGGCCCAGGCCCAGTTTCTGCAAAGCCTTTCCTCCAGTCAGAAACTCCTGGGCTGTCCTGTGGAACAGGGTGAATCCAGGCCAGCCATTGGTTGTATGGGGATTTTAAAGCATTACACTCATCCTTTTCAGGTCAGATCTGTAGCACTGGGATGTGCATTTTAATGGATCCGCCTGAGATCATACACAACTCGATTGATGTATATTACCTACATTTGAGTAATCAGCCCACTGTAAAGGAAAGAAAGTGGTTTTGCCATATATTGAAATGCTTGCTGCCATGCACTGAAGCTTTAGATATTCAACATCATAGAACAAGCAAATTAAGTGTTGGCAGCAGCACACATGCAAACCATGTCATTAAGTCGCTAGAAGTCGGCTCACTTTTCACGTCGACAGCCTGGGGCACTTCAGTCATGCAGGTGTCTCTGCTGCGTCCACAGGTTCACCCAGAGAATGAGGAGTGGACATGTTTTGAGCAGTCTGCCAGCTTGGACATCAAGTCCTTCTTTGGGTTCGAGAGCACTGTGGAGAAAATCGCGATGAAGCAGTATGCCAGCAGCATCAATAAGGTGAGGGGGCGTGCTACAGCCCCTCTGTTCAGCGAGCGTGCCCCGCCCGCGTGACACTGGACCCGTCACTATAAGCAGTATAATCTCATCTCTCTGTTCCCCGGGGAACGCGGGGGAACACAGTCACGCTACAGAATCACGAGGCCGCTTGTTTGTGGAGCCCTCTCCGTTCTCAGCATGCCGTGGCTTGTACCTGTTCTGCTAGGGCGGTGCCAGTAGGCAGAGTAAACACATTACGGGGAAGCAAAGGCCCCCAGAACATTCCATCTCTCCTTCACTTAATGAATGTTTTTCCCTTCCAGGGAAAAGAGATCATTGAGTTCTACATGAAGGAACTGGAAGAAGAAGGAGTGACCCACATTCCACGCTGGGCCCCCGCCCCCACCTTCCCAGTGGCCTCCAGCACTCCAGCCCGCCTCGAGCTGCCGGTCACGCCATCCATTGCCATCCCAGTCTCCAGCACTAGGGACGCTAGCTCCAGCAGCGAGGGCACTGGTAGCAGCCCAGCAGGCAGCCCTGCCGAGCCCCCGGCCGGGACCCCCGATGGTGAGTGGACGGTTCTTGCAGCAGGACCACGTTAGGAAGCCCGACTTGCCGTTGAGGATGGGGGAGTCCCAGAATTACACTTCTGCCCCTAGAGTTGCGCAGTTCACCCACATGTAGGGTTTCGTACTGTGGGCATTTTCAGATAAGCTGGATGCCGACTACATCAAGCGCTACCTGGGAGACCTGACGCCCCTGCAGGAGAGCTGCCTGATTCGCCTCCGCCAGTGGCTACAGGAGACCCACAAGGGCAAGGTGAGCGGGGCACACACACCCACCCGACCTTCCTCTCTCCTCTACAGGAAATCCCTGTAGACTCTCAGGAACGCGGTAACCTTGTCCCAACAGAACATGAAACCTGATAAGGTTCCTAGCACCTTTTGTTTGTTCTCCAAAATACTTTTGTATTGTAGGAGGAAAACAAAGGGGGCTTCCCCCCCCATCAGGCTTTTTTGTGTGGTCTTGGCTCCCAGACACCCTTCCCCGGCTCATGTGGCAGTTCTGTCCGCAGATTCCCAAGGACCAGCACATCCTACGCTTCCTGAGGGCCCGCGACTTCAACATGGACAAAGCCCGCGAGATCTTGTGTCAGTCCCTCACCTGGAGGAAGCTGCACCAGGTGGACTACCTGCTAGAGACCTGGAACTCCCCGCAGGTGCTGCAGGACCACTACACTGGCGGCTGGCACCACCACGACAAGGGTACGATCAGGGCTTCATGTGTGAGCAGTGGCCTGCTGTCAGGGAAGTTATTCTGCGTTCCATTTGAACTCAGAAGTCAGAATTTTTGAGTCACTTGTTGGAAATTTCAACTGGAATGTTCCCTGAAGTCAGGATTCCGATTCGGAAAGTAAGAGGAACCTCTACGATTCCAACCTCAGAGTTCAAGATGTCTGCACCCACTAGTGCAAGAAAAACTGTAGTTATGTACCGTTTTATGATTAAATTGGTCCTACACATAGTACTGTCCAGTCCCTGTCTGTGGACGTTGCTATAGTATTTGTATGCGCACAATACCGTGAGATGTATTATTTCCTGGTGTTCATACCAGTGAACCTGGCTGGAATAGATAAACCATTTCCCAACTTGCTGTGCTCTGGTGCGACGTCATTTCTAGCTCTGACCTCCGAGGTAAATGGAATGCAGCCTTAAGCTTGGTGTAATGCATCTTATCCTTCCAGGCCTTCCTGCTTTGTTATCGCACGTTCAAACTAGCGTCAATTGTGCTGGGCTCGACCTTCATCCTGCTCACAGCTGCACCGGGAGCCCAGTGCTGTGTGTTCCCCTTTGTGGTGGATACTCGGGGTGTGTTCTCCTCTTCTGGCACCTGCATGAAGGGCCACGAGATTAGAGAGAGCGACCTCCCTTGTCGGCGCTCTGTTCTTTCAGCGCCTTACATGGCCTTTCATGATCACAGGGCCGCTCTTCTCGGGCAGATGGCGTGTCATGTGATCTCTGGCGACACACCAGCTGTCCAATGGCATCCTGGGGAGAGCAGTTTACAGCCTGTGCTCCACGCTTTCACACTATCTGTTACCTTCACCCACTTCTATGAATAGAGCCGATATACATTCTAAGCATTGCCGTGCATTAAGGTTAAGGTATGTGGTGCTTGTTTAGCCCTGTGTGAAATTAGCTTTTTGATAAGGCTGTGTGGTCAGAGTTTGACAGCTTTCTGTCAGACCTGTCGTTTGTCAGTGGACGCAGTGAGCAGAATGACCCAGCAACGCCCCCTCCCAGCCCACAGCTCTTGTTCCTGCAGCTGCTAGTGTCTTTCTATGGGCAGGTAGTCTAAGCATGGTGTGAGCAGAGCTGCAGCCTGTTGCTGGGTAGCTGTAGCCCCTACACATGGTCACATCCTTGTGGTATTTCCCAGATCTCTTACCATGGTGATTATACCATGTTTTTCATACTTGCCGTGCTTCACATCCTCTGATGTATTATAAGCGTCATGACCCTCTAATTATCTAAATAAGATTAACCTCTTGATATTATATTAAAGTTAAACATTCTGTCCAGCATGTCCCCTGCCTTGTGCCCTATGCTGCCTTCGATAGGCTCTAGGCCCCCTTGTGACGCTGTACTGGATGCGTGATTGGAAGATGGATTAATGGATGTTAACATCGGCTTGCTAGATGCAGAGATCGCGTTTTCACAGCACGTGTTTTTCCGCAGATGGCCGTCCCTTATATATCCTTCGCCTCGGTCAGATGGACACGAAGGGCTTGGTGCGTGCCCTTGGGGAGGAGTCTCTTCTGAGACACGTAAGTACCAAGCAGCCTTCGGCCTTCGTGTCATGTGAACTGCCGCAGATTGGCCCATTAGCCTTTAACCCCGTGTGTAACTCTGGTCTCTCGCTAGGTGCTCTCCATCAACGAGGAGGGCCTGAGACGCTGCGAGGAGAACACCAAGGTCTTCGGCCGGCCAATAAGGTGAGGCTGCCTTCTGCGCGTCCTCATCCACCAACACGCCACACTCCATCCGTAAAAGGAGCATTAAACCAGTCTGCCCGCTTGTCTTATCAGCTCTCGTGGCCTCGTTCCTGCTGAGCCGCACGTCGTCACAGTCTGTACCGAGAAGCCACTATCTGTCGCGGGGCGTTTATCACCCTGCCGCTCGCAGCCAGTTTCAGAAGGGGGGGCTGCAGTAGAGACGTGTAGAGAGGCTATCTGCATTGTGGAGGACAAAGGTGGCTGGGGGTGGGCTTTTTTTTTTTTCTTTCTTTTTTTGGCTGGTTGGGCTTGTGCGCCTGCCTGGAAGTTCTGTGTAAAGCAGTGCACTTGAGCTGAATGGTACTGGAAGAAATTCACATTGAAATATTAAATTTCTGCATTAAATATTGGGTAATGCTTTATATTAAGTGTACCTTCATAATGCGTTCATAATACATTCATAGCACATTCATAAGCAGTATGCAAGTACACCATAACATCCAAACATCCCTTAACATACATTAATAACAAACATTACATGATTATACAATTATGTTTGTTATTAATGTATATTACAGCTGTTAAGGGATGGTGGGATGTACTTGCATGATGTTTATGAATGTTTCATGAATACTTAATGAATACATTATGAAGGTGTACCGAACGTTTTATGAATGCAATATAAAAACATTATGATGGTGTACTTAATGTAAAATGTTACCAAATATTGTAATACTTATCTCTTTATAAGAAAGTTGAAAATTTACCCAGAAATAAACTGTAGCCAAATAGAACTTTATCTATTTTATCTTAGTTGGTGGTGTTGCCAGTAGTTGTGCCAGCAAGCCAAAGCAGTACCAACAAATCACTCAATATTGCGCAATATCATCTCTATGGAATTCAGAATGTTTCCTTAGAGGACATCAAATGTTTGTTCGTGACCAATTTTCCGTCACTTTTGACTTGCCCTCTGAAGAGGAGGCGGGACCAACCAGTCACATGTCTTGGTCCCATCTCTAGTTGCTTGGACCTACCACCTGTACAATCTAATTGGTTCAGAGAGAGAACCAAACATTTTTCGTTCTGCCCTCAGGGCATTTTTGTGCAAGTAAAACTCCCAGGAGCTTCTGTCCTCCTCATTGTGTTAAATTGCTCATAATCCCACCACACTGTCTGAGTCCAACAGTAAGGATAAGAATGATGCTAAGTTTTGTTTCCTATGACAGAGTAAAAATGTTTCAGCAAAACTTTTTGATGGTTTCAACCCAGGTGACTATCATGATTCCTCGATGTGACAGGGTTACTCTCCATGTCACATATAGAGGTTGCTCTAGCATGTTACCTCTTTACTTCTCCCATAGTTGCTGGACATGTCTGGTGGATCTCGAGGGCCTTAATATGAGGCATCTGTGGCGACCGGGTGTCAAGGCCCTGCTGCGCATCATCGAGGTGGTGGAGGCTAACTACCCTGAGACGCTGGGCCGCTTGCTCATCCTGAGGGCGCCACGCGTCTTCCCCGTACTCTGGACCCTGGTGAGGCCCAAGTCCCTGCAGCAGCAGCAACGTGGCCATGGAGCACGTTGCTCCTGTCACAGATACAAAATTAAATGCTTCAAAAGTAATCGCCTGGCTTCATGGATGTGCCGGTTTCTGGTGGGACCAGTTTATCCTGCGTTAATATATGTTTCTGTTACGTTAAATATTTACAAGCCATAGGGAACATTATGTTCCCCTCCCTTCCTCCCTCCCCCACTCTGTTCAGCTGAACCAGTTTAAATTGTCCTTGTGTTCACACCTCAGTGTGGTTAAGTTACCAAGCCCACTGAGGTGTGTGAGAATTTAAAAGAAAATGAATGTGTGTAATGCAGTCATCGTCGGATGCAAGACTGCAGCAGGGCCTAGCCCCTCCTGCCTTGTGAACCTTTATTTTTCTTTCAGGTCAGCCCATTTATTGACGAGAACACTAGAAAGAAATTCCTCATCTACGCCGGCAACGATTACCAAGGGCCAGGAGGCCTTGTTGACTACATAGACAAGGAGGTGATCCCAGACTTTCTGGGAGGAGAGTGCATGGTGAGTGTAGGCTCGTGGTCAGGCGGAGGGGGAGGTGCAACGTATTTGGTTGCCATGCTGGGGCTTTCAAAGCGAATAATTTAATGGCCCTTATGGTTCACCCTCCTCCCTTTTCAGTGCGAGATCCCAGAGGGTGGCCTCGTCCCCAAGTCAATGTACAGGACAGCCGAGGAACTGGAGAATGATGACATCCGCCTGTGGACGGAGACCATCTACCAAAGCGCCAGTGTCTTCAAGGGGTCCCCACATGAGGTAATCCTGCAGCCATTCGCTGGGTGCTGGCTTTGCTATTAACTCAGCTCTGCGACACTTTCTGTAGAATGATGCAGTTTGGTGATTCTGCTGTCTTCTTTTGTGGAATACTGCCACCCAGTGGCGATGTGGTGTAATGTTTTTACTGGTATGTTTTTCTGGGGCAAAATAGTTTATGTGGAATGTCTGTTGATGTATATCATCTTAAAATCAGGTGGAAATTTGCTAGTTGGACAGAAGTATTAATAAAAAGATATTTGCTGTTTTATTATCCAATCAGCTACTGATCGAAATCATCGACGCAGCCTCTGTCATCACATGGGACTTTGATGTCTGCAAAGGCGATGTGGTCTTCAACATCTTCCACTCCAAGAGGGCCCCACAGCCCCCTAAGAAGGACACCCTCGGCGCCCACGGCATCACATCCCCAGGGGGCAATAATGTTCAGCTCATCGACAAGTCATGGACCCTGGGACAGGACTACAGCATGGTAGAGTCACCACTCACCTGCAAGGAGGGCGAGAGCGTGCAGGTGAGACAAGGGCCATGCCCACCAGCCTCAGCCTGTCAGTGTGTGCTCCTGGCTTCCGTACTCACCTCCTGGCCCGTCCGTGCTCCTCCCAGGGCTCCCACATCACGCGCTGGCCGGGCTTCTACATCCTGCAGTGGAAGTTCCACAGCATGCCAGCCTGCTCGGCCACCAACCTGCCACGAGTGGACGACGTGCTGGCCACCCTGCAGGTCTCCAGCCACAAGTGCAAGGTCATGTACTACACGGAGGTGCTGGGCTCCGAGGACTTCAGGTCAGCCCCCCGTCCGCTCTGCCTGCCTGCCTGTCTCCACAGGCGAGGTCCTGTCCTCTGTCCTATCTGATTGAATTACAGCAAGTCAATATTATAAGTAATCTAGTGTGTAATATATAGCATAAAAACTAGGCTCTCCTTAGTTTATTTCTGCCCTCTTGTTTTATAGCGTTATTTGGTCTTATGAGATACAGAAGGGATGTGTGCTGTAATCTTTTCTGAAACCTGGAGCACGGCTCCAAGGTTATAGCGCATCAGCCCATTAACAGTTCAATTACCAGCAAAGACCCACGTCGTCGTGTCGTGTGAAGTATGGCCGCCTGCCTGTGGAAGCACTCTTACCCATTATGTCCTTTTTGTTTCTCCCTGGTAAAGAAATGCTTGCTGCGATGTGCAGAGTTTGTAAGTGTATTTGCATTCCTAGCTAGCCTGACTTCCTTGAAGCAGTCATCCGAGGGGCTGCTCTGTGGCATCTGGGCTTGAATCTGGGTCCCCGGCCACCTTCCTGTTTGTTGGTTTATTTTTGCCTGTGTTTTCGCTTCCTGTCTCAGCTTGTGTGATCTATTTCACCACATCTCCACACTCGCCGCTAGAGCTTTGCCTTGCATCACTTACTTAGCTGATTGGCTTATTTCTTTATTAGCTGTAGCTGCAGACCACGCCTCCGATAAGGACCTCGCTCACACGCTGTGTGACCCCGGTGTAGGTCCCCGTGCGCGGCCTCGGCTGGGGAGGGGTTCCTGCAGTGTGTTGAAGGTTGCGTTGCGGTGTGCTGGCTTCTCCCATGCCCCTCCCTCCCTCCGTTCTGCTCTGATGGAGTGCTGATCTGAACGTCCCTGTCAGTCTACGTCTGTCTCGGTCAGTGCTGGGAGCTGAAGCAGAAGGTGGATGGGGCAGCTACTCACCGGGAAGCGGCATTGGCCACAGCAGAATCGGTGCTGTTGTGCTTGTGCATGAGATGAGCAGACAGCAGTGCTTTAGGCTTATTTATAAAGGCAGCCATTGGCAGCCAGCCGCCCTCAAACTATGCTCTGCCTCCAAAATGGCATCCTGCGAACTCGCTTGACTCGGGCATGACTGACATCGGCTTTAAGGCTTGTGTCCCATGACAATAACGAGAAGAGCGAGCATGGGGTACGCACTTACTCTCTACCTCTGGCCTGCTTCGTCATCTGATCTCTCCTTACCTACGTTTCTTTCCTCTCCACCGAGCTGAGGTTCATCTAGGGGCTACTCCTGATTTTTCTGTTGTGTTTTTTTTTTTTTCTCCCCCCGTCTCACAGGGGCTCGATGACTAGCCTGGAATCCAGTCACAGCGGTTTCTCCCAGCTCAGTGCTGCCACGACTGCATCCAGCCAGTCGCAGTCCAGCTCCATGATCTCAAGGTAGTGCCACAGACGAGCCGGGAGCCGGGGGCCGGGGGAGGCTCCTGGATCAGACACCGGAAGCCCCGCATGTCACCCCCTGCTCCGCATGGCTGATCCACCTAACTCTGTCCAGCCAAAGCATGTTCGCACAACCGAGAAGTCATACACCCTTGAGGCAAAAAAAAAAAGACTCATTTATGATACAAAGGGCTCCATTTTGCAATAGGTGATTTGTTTTCCCAGCAGCCAGTTGGGGAGCAGGTCTGCACATCAGTTGTCTGCTCAAGATTGTGAGTTTAACTGGGCATTTGTCCTGTTGGACCGTGCAGTGTCAAATCTCTGGAGAGCTGGACGTGGAAGATGGACATGTGCTCAGCCAGATCACAGAGCTCTGTGCGCGCACACACACACACACACACACACACACATATACGTACATAAACTCACACTTGAATTAACCTCCCAGCTAAGCTGTAGATCGTCATTTCTTTAAATAGGTGAAGGTCGAATTCAGTGTATGTGACGGTTGTCTTCCACAAGCAATATTGACAGTAGCGTGTGAGGTTGGTATTAATCTTGACATCATGTCCTCTGAGGTGTTTCCTGCCTGCTGGTAAAAACACGCAAGAGTTGCTGTGTAGGCTTGAGCAAACTGTGGGACGGCTTTCATTAGGTAGCAGTCAGAAGCACCACGTAGAGAAGCAGTGATTGCATACTGCTAGTGTTTGTGTCTCTGCCCGGACGTGAGGTGGAAGGGTTTAGTTTGGAAATCCTGCGGTCTTTTTGAGTGGCCTTCGAGTTCGTCTTCGTCTGATCAAAGCCAGCCTGATGTACTGGGACGGTCACTGAAATAATAGGTCAGAAATCATTTTCATATATTTGTGAGGAGTGATGTGGTTCGACACGTTTAATCCTGCAGTCACTACAATGTTTGAAGTAGTGATGAATAACTGGTATTTATGGTGGGTTTACATTTCCTGATTTAGGTGGTGCTGTGATGCAGTACTGTTCTGTGGTTTTGGTGGAATATAGGGAACAGAGCATTGGTAGTGTGGTAGCCCTTAGTGACCTTTTGGTGCTGATAGGAAAGAAGTACTATTTTTTTTTTTAATCAGCATAAAATGTTGAAATATCTTTGGTTACTGGAAATTTGTGTGCAATTTTGTATATGGGTTGAGGTGGGCAAGTAACCGTAAACTGTTTGAATATTTTCTCAGAGATGTGTCCCAGGTGAGGGATCTGTTGAGCTGCTGCAGCTGATTCATAACAATTGTGTCACGTGTTTTTTTTTTTTTTTTTTTTCCTGTTGAGCTCCTAGGATTAGCAGCATACAACAGTCCCATCGCACAAAGGAGACTGAGGGGAACGGTTGACATTGCAAATGTCTTTTCCTTTGTGTTTAACAAACGATTCTTGACACACCTAAACACTTGTGCACACATGCACATGCGTACAACCACTGTGCATTTCAGGAAAAGGTCAGTCCAGTTTCATGTACCTCCAGTGCAAACTACTATTGGAATGTTCAGCCTGCACTTTTCAAAGGACAAAATATCAGCAGTGCTCAAGAACTGTGTTTTAAATGGATGGTAACTGCGTTCTGCGTGATGTGATTCAGCGTTCTAACGGCCATTGGCGGTGGGGAAACTAGTGCTCTTCCCCTGGTCTTATTGGCAGATACAAGATGGAACAGCAGCCAGCCAAACCGGCCTGGTTAAAACATCACCTTCAGCCATTCAAAACAAATGTGCATGTGTAACTCAGTGGACTTACCTCCCTTTGGAGTTTGCCAGACTGGCAAAAGCCAGAAGATGTTTTTTAATGGTTTTGTGAGATGTTTTTTAAACAGTGATTGACTATGAAATTGTATGTATAAATCACTGCAATAAGTGGTATGTGGCCAAAACTAAGTTTGGAAAGATGCAAAGGATCTGCAGTGGTTTTTATGGCAGAAGCTGTCATTTTCTGAGCAGAAGAACCAGGGGTGTTAAAGATCATTCTCCTTCGTTTCTTTTGAAGAGTCTCTCTCCATGCAGCCTATTTTTGACCCATTTGTGCAATTTCATGATCATATCATGAAATCATTTTTGGGCTGTGAAAGCACATGGTGTGTACTGAGTTGTGGCCACCCCCCCCCCCTTTATTTTAAAGATGTTGGAGAATGACTCATCTCACCCCTTTGCATCCCATCTACACAGCATCTCTACCTTTTGAAGCATTTTGTAGTTTTTCGTGTAAAACACATGTTTGTCAATTTCTTAAGTACTCCAAATGTTAAGTGAGCCAATCTGTGCCAATGGCAGGGAACTGGATAATGAATCTACTGGTCTGATCTGATATTTGTATTGACATTTATGCCAATGTACTTGTCTCACTTAAAGATTAGGGCTATTATGTCTGTTCTGTCCTCTTGTAATATCTTTTCATCTAGTCTTCAGTTTACACTCATCTGGGCTTTGTTGATATTGCATATCTTTCAGATTTTTTTTGTGTAAAGTTTGAATTAATATAAAGATTATTTTTTTTCCAAAATATTAAACTTATTCTGAATAAACAGTGTGTTTTTTATTGATTAATCAATTACAGTTCAGCCTTTCAAAGTTATTTCTATCAATTTCTTCCCAGTTTGATGCACCAGGTGGCGATATTTAGCAGTTAAAAGTGCACAATTCTGCTCTAAATCCCATTCATCCATATTGTAAAGAAGATTTAGTGAAACCGATACATACTTGTACCATTAACCATGTTGCACCCCCCACCGCCCTTGGAATAGTAAAGGGGCGGAGCCTTTGTCCTTGCCATCTATTTTCAAGTTTTACAACCCAACTAAGACCACAAAGATTTTAAGATATATTAATTCTGTCAAAATAACCCATTTACACCATAGATCTACCTTAGTACTATTATACATAGTAAATAATCAACTTTATTAGAATTATGTTAAGCACTGTTTAATAACCCACTAAATTTTATAATGTATAATTTACTTAAACTATCAATAGAATAAATATTAAAATAGCATCAAAGCAAGGAATTTTCATGACATGGACAGAACAGGTTTAACACACACAAACAAATAGACAAATATTAAATCCAGTTAACCAGTTACCTACCATAAATCAGGAATTATTATGCACCAAAACACCCTTTTCACACTAGCATGAATATCACCAGTAACTCTTTTTAGAACTAATTGTAGGCCCCCACCTAACAACACTCTTTCCTAGATAAGTTAAATCATTCAGTCTTCATATTCAATACATCTGTGCAGGCTGAACTGTCGCTTGTGAGCAAACAGCGGCAGGACTGCTGTCTGCTGAAGAGGGAAGCACCTGTTAGCCTCAATGTTAGCTGTTTCATTGATGATTGATGTTAATCTTGGAGGATTATACACAATTCAACATTAAACAAAAAGGTTATATTATTACAAAGGTCGGTCACAGAATCTGCAAAATGAATCTAGTGATCAATTTGAGAAAACATTAGGAAAGAATCAAAATCATTACATTTGCAAGTACGTTGAATGAAAGTGCAAACTAAGTATAAGCAGGATGATCACAGTGACGTGTGTGATGTGCAGTCCAGGGGAAAAGGATGGGCAGCTCCAACTTACTGGTGGCGGCTGAGAGGAGATCCCAGAGCTGGAAAAACCATTCCACATCTCAAGGACTTAGTGGAAATGCCCCTTAAAACCTGAGCCCAGACACTGGGACTGGGCCTGTTTCTCCTATAAGGCACTCGTTCCCCGAGACCAAATCGTTCTCGAACCTCATACCATCTTGTGGTCACACCAGCACCAGAGAGAGAGAGAGCAGTTTATAAGACCAAGTCTGACTGTCAGATCTGTTATACGGAACTGACGGGTTCACACTGGAAACACATCCAATACGCTAACTCATATAAGACATTATCTGAGTGTCACCCCAAGGCATTTAAGCTGCTTATGGTGGGAGATTCACCCCAGACTGAAATGCAATGACAAGCGGATGTCTATTCAAGTAGCTACCTCAATGTATTTAAGTCAGTTTGAAGCTGGCACAATCCTTTAAGTTTGTGTTATGCATATACATTTGATCTGTATGAAACATGCACATTCAGTTTTCTTGACAATGTTCCGAAACCAATTTTTTTTTTTTGATGGGTTAGTTCGGAAATGCAAATCTATTTCATATTGTTGCACTAGATTTAGAATATTTTGAAAAAAGTGTTTGAACATTAATTATTGGGGCCGTTGTCCAATATAATATTGATCACTTTAAACATTTTATATATTGGTATCACATTTTGTACAGTTCACGTTGTATTTTTTCACCGCGAATGATTAACATGTATTTAAAGTAAGGAAAACTATATGAAAACATTATTGTACAAGGTATAAAATAAGGTAAATGTACAATTTTGTCTATTAATACATATCCTTTAATTTATCATTAAGTACAATGTAATACAGTATATGGACAAAAGTACTGGGACACCTGACCATTACACCTACAAAAAAACTTTTATCCATTGACATCAATATTAAGTTGGTCCCCCCCTTTGCAGTTATAACAGCTGCCACTCTTCTGGGGAGGCTTTCCACAAGATTTTGGAGTGTGTCTGTGGGATGGGGTTGAGGTCAGGGCTCTGTGCAGGCCAGTCAAGTTCTTCCACACCAAATTTACTCGACCATGTCTTTATGGACCTTGCTTTGTGCCCTGTGGCACAGTCATGCTGGGACAGAAACGGGCCTTCCGTCCCCAAACTGTTTCTACAAAGTTGGAAGCATAGAGTTCTCCAAAATGTCTTGGTATGTTGAAGCATTGGAACTATAGGGTCTAATGCAGCCCCTGAAAAACAACCCCATACCATTATCGCTCCTCCACCAAACTTTACAGTTGGCACAATGCAGTCAGGCAGGTAACGTTCTATTGGCATCCGCCAAACCCAGACTTGTCCATCAGACTGCCAGACAGAGAAACATGATTCGTCACTCCACAGAGCACTTACCCAATGCTCTCGAGTCCAATGGTGGCGTGCTTTACAACACTCCATCCAACGCTTGCCCTTGCTCTTGGTGATGTGAGGCTTGCATGCAGCTGCTCAGCCACAGAAGCCCATTATATGAAGCACCCAGTGCAGTTTTCGTTCCCAAGTTAAGAACTCTGCAGATACTGAGCCTACCGAGCGATGGCGACCCCGTCCAATTACTTTACGCGGTCTGTGGCCCAGTTTCTGTTGTTCCCAAACACTTGCGCTTTGCAATAATAGCACTTACAGTTAACCATAGAATATTTAGCAGGGAACAAATTTCATGAACGGAGTTATTGCAAAGGTGTCATCCACTGGGCTCATCAGAACTAGCTATTCTTTCACAAATGTTTATAAACCTGGCTGCAAACACCTGAATTCAATCATTAAGAGACGTGTCCCGATACTTTTGTCCGTATCATAATGTCTGCAGTAATGTTAGCAAGGCACTTTTATTTTGACACAATAAGCGAAAATAGCAACCGGTGCCCCCCCCTTAATTCTTGCCAGCTTCGCGCTGCTGTGATGATCTGCAAACGTGACATTCACGTCCATATCTGTCGGAAAATTGCGTTATACATGAAAATGAAATTTGCTTAATAAATGTGAAGACTTAAAGTAACAATGATCATTTCGCAAAGACAGTATCCCCACTTTTATGTCTGTATTATGAATTATGTAAACATAAGCCAGTCACGGAGGACTCTTGCGGTTAAGTACCACCCCCTGCCCCCAAAGTAAAAAGTTAATTATACCGCCCAGATCACTGTTTAACTTAAAGTTATTTATCCTATATTCCTGTTTGAACATTTCCGGGTCGTGCTGCGCAATTCCGATCCGCTGGTAAGACGAGTCGCCCTTAATATATTAGTTTAGGTGACCATACGTCTCTTTTTGGGACCTAAAATTTTTTAAATGTACGGGATTTCGCTTTACTTTATGTTGACATTTGCTATCTCCAGTCAGAATACTTTCCGTCTGCATATTTGCGTTGTTATGATGCCTCTTTGCGCCCTGCACCCGGTGTCCTGTTTTCTGCAAAAGTTGAATATGGCTACCGTACATTTGTATATGATAATATGTTTATATATGGATATATCAGCAACATAAAATATATACCAACAACTGAAATGTAAAACTAGCCTGGCTTCAGGAGCCTGGTTATTTGGTTTTTGTAGTTCTCTGAAATGTCGGTTTTGATACAAATGCATGATTTTTTTTTTGTCTTACTCTCCTACTAATAATATCCTACTAACGTTTTTGTTAACTCTATGCAGATGTAAACGTTTGGTTTTCAACTCGTCAGCATGGAAATCACATTTAAAAGCAAACGAGCTGTGGTAACGGGAGCAGGCAAAGGTAGGTAGAAGAGCCGCGGTGCCACAGCGCCACCGTGCGGTGCCTTTTCTTCATGACGTAAAGTTTCACAGCTCCTCTAGTCATTCAGTTAACACGTCATGTGGGCGCTTCTGTGTTGATCGATCATAAGACAAGTCATTTGATGTTTAAGTTACTGAAATATTTTAGTGTCTTGTGCCGTTTTAGGGATCGGTCGAGCTACAGCTCTCGCACTTGCCCGTGGTGGAGCTGAGGTCATTGCTGTTACACGTACCCAGGCCGACCTAGATAGTCTCGTCTCGGAGGTATTGACCACTGGTGTGCACGTACCCCGATTGGAGCTATAATCTCTCTGTATTCCTCTGTTATTCCGCACAAGGAGCAGTACCTCTGTCTTTCTGATATGCTTCTTTCCTAGTGTCCCTCCATTAAGCCGGTGTGTGTGGACCTGTCAGACTGGGATGCCACTGATGTGGCTTTGAAGGACTTGGGACCAGTGGACCTGCTGGTAAACAATGCAGCTGTTGGGATGCTGACACCGTTCCTAGAAGTCACTCCTGAGCAGATTGACAGGTAAAGGCTGAAAAGGGGGCGAGGGGGTTCCTGTTACAGGTTTTTAATTTTATTTAGGTTTTTCATTATTTTTCAGCTTCTGAATTTGTTGGGTGATGGGTCTGACTCCTCATTTTAATCTGGCTGCATTGTCTCCATTTGATGTTCCCTTTGAATGCAGTTTTACTTTGTTTTGCCACCCCGTCCTCCATGAAAGTGGTTTTACCTGAATGATAATCATTTGTAATCCTCCGGTAAAGCAAAGCATTTGTTACGAGGTTCTCTTGTCCGCTGATACGTGCCTCTTGCTGCCTCTAAATGTACTCCGGCAAGATTTAACGTAGGACAACCCTTTGTGCAACATCATTGATCAATATGACTCCGCTTCAAAGTTTATTTCAGTGATGGCCCATTTTTTGTGTGTCAGTATTATACATTCTTAAGGTTCACATCATTTTTATGAGAAATCATTTTCAGTTGAATTTTTAGGATACTTAATGTTATAATTAATGCGGATACCAAGTCATTCAGGTATCATCTGCATTTTTATTTCAGATTGTTCAACATAAACGTGAAAGGAGCTCTGCATGTTGCACAGGTGAAGCTGGAAGCCACGTACAATAATGTCATCTTGGGTCTCCTTCACTAGACACGTAGAATGATGTCATCTTGGGTCTCCTTCACTGGACACGTAGAATGATGTCATCTTGGGTCTCCTTCACT
>JAODJX010000097.1:10704000-10715344 GCA_026776945.1 Isichthys henryi
CCAGCCCCAAGGCTCTTAGTGACTCCCTCAGTCTCTGACTGCTCCAGCCAATCAGCTGCGGGTTTAATAACACAGCCAATTGGGGCACGGTGTTCATGCAAGCGAGCCAGGCAGGACACCATACCGTCTGTGGGTAGGACAGCGGTCTGAGGCGGTCGTAATCCTCCTGTCCTGCTGTGTCCCACAGGCCCAGGTTGACTGGCTTCCCGTCCACCATAACATTGGCGGAGTAGTTATCAAAGCTAAACAGGGAAGAAGTTCATTTAGCTAATGCCACAACAATCTCAATCTAAAAACTGAGATTTCTCCCATGTTTTTAAACAAAACTTGGTGGGCAATTGAGTCCACGAGACATAAGTTTTCACTGAATGCTGGACACAGGAGAGCAAGAGGTGAGGTCATTTGATAACATTATTATTGACAGTGTGCTGAGGTTGGACAAAGCCAGCATTAGGACCGGAAGTGCTCACTCTGAAATGAAGGTAGCATAGACAAGATTGTGAGAGCCTGTATGAGCTGGAAATGAATGTCTGCGATCCATACTCACACTGTGGGGATGTACTCTCCAGGGAAGGCATTGGTGGTGTAACTGATGAGCAGGCAGGTCTTACCCACAGCCCTGGAAGACACAAAAGACGGAGGGGGACAGTGAATCACCGCAAAGCCGGACTCTGAGGGCCGTTGCCGACAAGACCCAGAAGTGTCGGCCGATTTTAGCTCCTATCCGTCACCCAGCCTCCTAGGGGTGCCTCGCTTCAGCCGCTAAAATCCACGCTCTCGTTGCTTTCTCATCCACAGCTGTCTAACCAATTACTCTTGCAGGTCTTTGTGCATCCGGCACAGAGCCAGGTCCTCCTCAGGTGGCGAATGTGGGTTAGAGGGACGGTGAAGAAGCCACCAAAAGTGACACTTCAGATTAACCCATCATTTTCTCATTTCCTTGCAGAGTCGCGTAAGCCTTCCAGTTTTTATATTGTATAATACGAAAGCAAAAGACTTTTCTAATACGTATGTATGGAGCAGCCTGTGGCAAAGGTTCTCGGCCCTGGCGGAGCTCAGTGTGTGGGTGTTTTTTCTCCAGCTAAACATTTCACTAATTAGAAACTGGGCTGTTGATTGAGTCTTGCCCATGGCATTGATTATGTTCAACCACTATTTTGGATATCTTTCTTAGTGCTGACAAGAAAGCTAAAAAGAACATTTTTTTGGCCCTTAAAAAAACAAAGGGGAGTCCCTTAACAATTAAGGTAATGAAAAATGAGTAGCTGAGGAGTTTTACCACGCGATTACGTGTTCAGCAACATGACCAGAGAAGCCTGCCTTTAAACTCCAGGAATCTCACCCTGCAGGAAACTCCTTTAAATCTCCGACCTAAACCAGGTGGCCAGAAGTATCACTGCCGGGGGGGATTCAGACCCAGGTAAGCGGCACTCTACACCAGGCTGTCCGGCTAGTTACCACGGCTCATTCAAAATGGCAGCTTATCTGGCGGTTACGAATATCCAACCCCACCCCCCCAAAAAAAAAAAAAAATACACCACACAAGACCTTTTCAGTGTTAACTTGGCATCAAGATTAAATTCAATGAATTGACATACCTAGAAAATTCATTTTTAAATTGACATGTACAAAGGTCACATATGTGCATATTTATGGATGTTTGTAGTCCCTGAAATGATTTTTCATTTATGTGCAGTTGAAGTTGTTTAATGGTGGATTTTAACATCCTTTACCGACTCCTTACCGCTAAACTGCAGGGAAGCACAGTTTGGTAACCCGTTCTGAAAAGCACCAGTTAACAAGCTGGGTAGCTACCCCAGAGAGGAGTGTACATCCCTCCATCCCTCTCTGGATGTGACAGGCACTGCCCTACATACACATCACTGGGGGGCACACTCACTGACTGGGGAAGGGGCTATGGTAACTGACAGCTCTTCGGGAGAACAGACAGTCCTGCCACATCCTGGGACGGGGGAGTTCAAAGGTCAGGAGGAGGGAGGAGGTAGGGGAAGGTGAAAAGGGTTTGGGCAGCCAGACCCAATGCAAGAACTCAGTCTGAGCCATGCAGCTGTGAAAACTGTTTTTTTTCTGAAGACTCTGTTATAGGGAGGGGCTGACTTCCACTAGTCATGTGACACCAAAACTCCTCACTTTTTAACTCTTCACAACCCAGAAATCCTTCTCGTCCTACCTTGCATTGCTCTAACCATCAACCTTAACCAGAGTCAAGAAAACAAAAGCTCGTTTGGAAACCTATTCTAATAATACGCTTTGGACTGCCGAGTTTAAGAAACTGCTAGAAGATCCCATATGTAATATGATTAGTACCGATCAATTTCAAGAGCAGGTGATGAGTTATTCAACAAAGTTTCAGCTGATCATCGTTCAAATGTTCAAGCAACTATTTCTTTTTTTACTCCGTCACTAAAACCGTGTCAGTTCAGGGGTAGCACTGCCCATGACCACCATGATGCTGTCCATCCACACTCAGCACGCACATTTCATAAGGTCCTCAGAGATAACAGTACGGGGAGCCTGCGTTAAACACAAAAAAATGCCACACACTCTGAGCAGCTACACCGGAAGGAGATCAGAAGAGCCACATAAATATTGTCTCAGGATGTTCATTGGACTTAAGCTGTTTATCAAAACTGAACACATCATGCAATAACTAATAACTTTTACAACATTCAGATAGCATTACCGTACAGTGCGGACACATAATTTACATTATTCAACTGATCTGCCTGCTGTGCGCGAACTTGGCAAAAATTTCATAAATAAAGCTCGGATTTAGTTTTTGGCTGGTGACAGGGCTGAGTAGGTGCCGTCTCTGTATCACTTAAAATGCTCTTTAAAAAGTGGGCTGCTTTAAAAAAAAAAACATAAGGGCTGGCAGAACGTAGAGACTTCAATTCCTAGTATGGATGTTGAATCATCATCAAGTATGTCGTTAATTAAAGTTATAGAAAGGAACCATATACCTCCGTCAATGGGGCGATCCGGTGAGTCCGTTCTTACAGGATTACAGCCGCGAAAACCTGCGCCCACCGCCTCGCTTTCAGTAATAATATATTTCAGAAGCAGCTTCTGTCGCCATCCAAGAACAAATCTACACATTTTAATTCTACGTGTCAGTGAAATACAACATTATAATTGTCTTTTCAAGCAACTCTGCTGCGTGAGTCGCAAGCAACCAGAGTGTATTAAAAGATACACGCCTCCAACACAACCTATTCAATATACCATGATTGTTATTTATAAGGATCATAGGTCTAGCGGCGCTTTCTTATGACCGCCTAGATGTGACATACAAGCGACATAAATCGCCGATGGTCTTCATGAAGGGAAGACAGGCGGCTGAAGCGGTTGATCAAACGCTCTTAGGATGGTCAGCTCGCCCATCCCTTTGCATTACCTATAATATTTAGAATTCACTCGCAAAATTTGCAGTCGTTAACTCTAATCGAATGAAAACATATTGAAAGCGCGAGTAGTGACAAATGTTAAACGATTGACAGTGATAAAATTCCCACACAGCCTTTATGAACGATATGAAGCCCCCGTTTCCCCAATAGAGCCCCAGCCCTTCTTGCAACAATTGCAATCAACCAGATAGTCACACTGGTAAAAACCGGAAAAAAATAATAATAAATCAGCGGCATCAGGAATTGCATCTTACCCGTCGCCAACGACCACGCATTTAATGGCCTGCATTTGGGGAAAATATGCCGTAAAACAAGCGCGTCCCAAAGCAGTTAGAAAGTGACCCTTCGCTAGGCTCCCGGTCCGGCAGATCTGTAATAACTGGCTGGCTCGGTCCGCGCTCACGCCGCAGCGTGGCTTTCGGAAAAGCTCCGGAAAACAACGAGCGCATTTAAAGGGCTAGAGAAACCTGGGATCCGCGTCCGACAGCAATGGGATGCGCATAAATAAACTAGGTCCTAAGTCATTATGGCCCTGGTGAAATTAAGGCATTCAATCACTTTATATGGGCTGCCGGAAGAATTCCACTGAGAATGTTTAATCCAACCAATTAAAAAAAAAACATTTATTAAATACAAAACACAATGAAAATACAATGCTGTAAAATCGCAAATCGAAATACATATCAAATTTGAAATTAAATTCCTTATGCAGTTGATACAGAATACATTTTGAACTCCGTCGGACATTCAAATATTAACACCAAATAATTTATAGCAAACAGTTGTAATCCATCACAAAGGCTACCAAGTGCAGAGCACAAGATATCCTGAGGGGAAGATTGGTGAGGCTCTCCCATGTTTGTGTGTCCATGATCATACTTCGAAATACAAGAAAAATCTACAAAGATTTCACATGACGTTTCACCACCGTAACAGTTATTTAAGCACCTTATGAAACAAGAGGATAAAAAATGTATTACATTATAAAAAGTGCAAAAGAGAATTTATTGAGTGTCATTGTGCACAAGTGATACAATTGGTATAATTTGCAGAAAAGTAAAAAGTTAAAGGACATTGTTGTCCCTGAGAGGTGAAAAACACCCTTTTGCAAGGCTAGGAAGCTCAGAATGGCTGGAATCTGAAGTCTGGATTGAAGAGAGCTGTTCATTTTTTGGGGCTATAGTGACTCAGGGGTGATCCTTGCACGTAGGCCAGGATTGCATTCTGCAGGAAGCTTGCCCTCTGCGCCTCGTCCTCCCGAATGCGGTGGATCTCAGCCTCCCGAAGCCGGAGTTTCTCAAACAGGGAAGAGATCTCGCTCTCCTTGTCCAGAATGGCCTCCCTGTGGTTACTGCCTAATACTGTAACCCCACCCCATGAGAAACAGGTCTGTCAGGCAACTTTATCATTTCATCGAGATTAATGATCCATATCAAACTTATACTTCATGTCCTTGTTACTATAAAATGATTGGATGGTATCCCCTCTGTAGTTTATGGATGCAGTAGCTATCTCCAGAAAAATAATTTTGTCCATCACAGAACTGTACCATTTTGCCATTTCAAATTCCAAAGAACTGAGGCTCCATCTCTGTAATAGTGCACAGACTAACCTACTATATATTATTCATTTATCTATTGCCCCATTTTCAATAGCTGAGTCAGGGCTGCTGCAATCCAGAGCCAACCCAGGGAATAATAAGGCGGGAATAGTAGGTAAACAGGCCAGGATGTCAGCCTCTCTCTCCATCTGCCTGACAGCTGTGTGGAAGGACAGGTGCTGCTTGGCCCACCTTTCATCTCCCTCTCCAGGGCAGCGATCTTCTCTTTCAGCGCCCCCTGAGCGGTCCTCTCCGCTTGCAGATGCCCAATCTGCTCCTGAAGCTCCACCTTCACACGGTTCAGTTCTGCAACCTTCTCCTGCTCCTTCCGGCTGACCTCCTGGTCACCAGAGAGGCATGTTTGCATGACATATGGCCGTCACCACACGCTGTTTGTATCACAGATGTACTGACCACACCATTCTGAGCACAACTGTGCTTCTGTTAACCCAACAAGCCCTCTTACGTTCACTGATGAAAGTGCCTTATAGTAACACACAGGCCTTAGTCCCCCATGAGACAGACTGCCGCTGTTATTTTGAATACTGTTCTCACTGGCCCACCTGCTGCAGTTCCTCAATCCTCCTGTGAAGCCCATCCATCTCCAGACACTGCTGGCTGTTGCGGGCCTGCAGCTCCGCGATGGTCTGCTTCTGCTGGGCACAGTGGGCCTGCGCCTCATCCCGCGACTGCCTCAAGGAACGCAGCTTCTCCTCCAGGCCGCTCAGGTGCTGCTGCTGTGGGTCCAGCAGAGAGTTTAGGTGACCGTGTCACAAAAACCATTCAATTGTTTTCCACCAAAAATCCAATCTGAAGATGCAAAGGGTTTCAACAGATGGGAATAACTCAGTTGATGCACTAAAACCCAGGGGCAGAACACAGTCACGAGCATCAGGGGAGAGAGAGGCAGGTCCTGGGGCAGGCACTGGGGCGGGCGCTGAGGTGGGCACTGGGGCCGGCGCTGGGGCGGGCACTGGAGCAGGCACTGGGGTGGCACTGGAGCAGGCACTGGGGCGGGCACTGGAGCAGGCACTGGGGCGGGCACTGGAGCAGGCACTGGGGCGGGCACTGAGGTGGGCACAGGTGCTGTGGCGGGCACTGGGGCAGGTGCTGGGGCGGGCACTAGAGCGGGCACTGGGGCAGGCGCTGGGGCGGGCACTAGAGCGGGCACTGGGGCAGGTGCTGATTCAGGCTCCAAATTCTCCCTGAAGGACCAAGGGTACCAGCTTTCCCTCCATATTGTTAATAACTTCAGCCAGGCTGGTTAATTAATTTAACAACACCCCCTGGGCACTGGCGAGTTGCATAATGCCATTTATATGGAAATGTGAGGAACAATTTGCAAATAAATCTTCCATTGGAGGACACAGCAAAAAGCCATGATTCAAACCAATACCTTTCCATACTTCACACTCCTTTGGATGCATAACTTTAGTTAGACAGCAGCACAGTGATATTCTTTGAGAGACGGGAAACATACTGTCAGCTGACAAATGCCCCATCCGGAGACAAGAAATCAGCCGGCTTGAAGGGGGGACTGAAATAGACACTGATACAGTGAGGAAAAATGTGACATGTTGCTGCATTATCTCCACAGTGCAGCTTCCTGCAGAGGGGCATCGAGGCGTCCAGAGAGGACAGAGCTCCAGCTCCCAAACGGGCTTCACCTACCTCCTCCAGTCGCACCTGGGCGCGTACCTTACCCAGGTCCTCCTCCGCCTGTGCCCGCTCCGCAACGCTGGCCGCCTTGGCGCGGCTCAGCTCCTGGAGGAACAGACCGCATGGAGTTTGGACTCTTTAAACAATTCAAACCCAACCAGAGCTCCCCTGGAGTATCTTTAAGACACAGGCGGGTATCAGAAGTATGAAGAAACCCAGGGTTGATCCAACGGGACGATGGCACCCTCACCTCCTCCAGCTGAATACGCGTCCCCTCCAACCTGATGACACGATCCTGCAACGTACGCTCCGTCTCTTCCAAGTGACGGGTCATGTGATCTACCTACAGGGACGAGAGAGCCATGTTTCTTTGGGTAAAGGTATCAGCTTAAACTTCAAAATAAAAGCTCACAGTGCAAAAGGAGGAAAAGCACAACCTGGACAGTCAAATGAAATGTCTTTGTAACAGCCGAGTTATGCCTCATTGAGTCGCATCCGATCAGATTTACATCTGAGGTCCATAGTAAATAATATATACTGATCGAGAGACCCCCCAAAAAGAACACATAGTAGGACATTAGCGGGTGCACTGCTTATTGTAAAAGGTGCTGGGGACTGGGCAGCACTGCCAGCTGTATAATGATGCACTGTCCATATCTATCTTGTAATACAGTGACGGAGAGCTACAGTATTGAGATTCACCCAAACTGACTTGTGTCTGGTGGTCCCTGTCCTAAATGTGAATGCAAGTCGACACAAGGCTGCCCTGAAGGCAGCAAAAAGGGAATAAATTATCGGAGAGACTAATAGTTCGGTGAACAGCTTGGTTGGTTGGAGAGCTGGGCCAGAGGCAGAAGCTGATCATCAGCGAGAAATTCTGTAGCAGTCCCTGCTGGGCTACACTACTTGACTCTCTTTACGCTGCTGAACTTAGATTACAGTTACAGGATTGATATTAAAATGCTCTCCTAATTCTTTGGAATATGCAGCAGAAATTAAAAGATTTGTGAAGATTCAGACATCTGGTGCATGAGGAGTGCGTCACTGCAATGACGGTGTCAGTGCTGGTAGGAAGCAGAGCTCTCCGTCAAACTGCCAATCAGCAATTCTACCACTGTATTAATGAGCCGTTAGTTTTCACACCTCCTTCTGACGTAGGTTCTCCATGTCATCCAAAGCCTGTTTCAACCTCCTCTTCTCGATTTCTAGACGTTCTGGAGCACAAAAACATCTTGAGTGCCAAGATTCTGCCTTCACGGGAAGAACTAGACAGGTCAGGAGAGTCTATACATGAAGAAAAGTGGTACTTCAAGGCTGTTTTTTATTAACATTTTAAAATCACATTTCTGGTTTGTAATTTTGTAGTAACTCCACAGCGAAGTCTGGTATGGTCTGTACAGGTTTAATAAGATGTTCATTGGCCAAAAACAAAGTATGGATCCTATATATCTTGCTTTAGGATCTGTTGGCTATAACAGTAGATCACTACAGGAAGTCTACACCAATGGTGCATTTCTCATCTGATGAATATGAATGATGGAGCTGGTGGTTGTGGCTTTGAAGCCTTGAAGGACTTTAATAAAACATCTCAGCCTGACACTATTCACGCTAATCTGTGATGCAATTAAAAGGAACAGTATTTACTGAAGCTTCAGTGACTTATGGAAAGGATTTGGTTCATAAATATGTCCCGAGTCTTCTATCCTACTAGAAAGTTCCGTATGTATGCTAAGGTTTAACCCCTTTCAGAGTAATATTAACCAAAATCTGCAAGTGTGAATTTCTGACAGAATGTATGTCGCACCATTAATATTCAGCATTCAGGCTGCCCTCTCAGTCATCCAGATTTTTAAGTGTTATCTCAGTAAATTTCAGTGAATTAATGAGAATATATCACAAATGCAGCCAACGGAGCATCGTGGATGGGGAAGGTGGCCTAGATTTTTAAGGTCGTCTCGGCCATCTCAGCCGGCCGCCAGGACGGAGGTATGACTGGGACATTTATATTCCTGACACAGAGGAGCAGCACGTCACACTGCAGATGTAGCGTTGTGTGTTGCAATGTACATCTCAGGCCAGCACGACACTACAGCCCCTTACTGTCAACAGTCTTCCATGGATAAAAACAGGCAGATCGCCATGGGGGATAATCTAACTCTTTTGCTAGAGAATCTTAATTTTTATGCAAAACAATTACTACTTCTTAGATCTTCAAGTTGCAACAGCAAACTTGAAAACAAGTCCTTCAGAAGCGGCCACTTAAATGTGTCCTGATCCTTGATATGCTGTTTGAACAATGAATCAAAATGTTACAAATGAGGAGTGATTCAAACCTGTGACGTGCAGCGGTTTTGGAATTAGCTATTTTTGGTGACATATGGTTTGAACTAAACTAGGTGTCAACCCATGACTGAAAGTCAGAATTACAGTCTTTCAATTCCTCAGTTTAATGCATAACTGGCCATCCATTTCCATTGCATCTCCAATGTCATTGGCCATGAGAGGTCCTATGTGCCGGGGGGGTGAGTTCCTACCCTCTGCCTGGCACAGACGCAGCTTCAGCTCAGCTGTGGAGTTGGTCAATTCCTGCTTCAGCTCAAAAATTTGATCCTGTTGAGATTTACGCTTCCGCTCTGCCTCGTCAAGCTGGAGGTGAAACAGAGACATTCCAACACGGCCAAGAATAGAGACCCGAGGCAGACAGACGAGAATCGGCAGAGAGACACATAGCGGAGTACAGACCGGTAAGTACGGACCAGGGGAGACACATAGGCAGATGGGGAGACAGACAGGCACAGACAGAGAAAGGCAGAGCGGACAGGACAGGTAGAGATCAACAGACAGGCATTTAGAACATGTAAATTAGTAGCATTCATGAAACATTTATGTGTTCTCTATACTAATGTCCGATGCCATAGAGCTTACTGAATTGGACCAGTGAGTATAATTCAACGAGTTAGAACTGGTGGCACCCTAAGAAAAGACCCTTATGAATTATTCAGCAAAAACACAGTTAAGACCAGCAGTGGGCAGCTGGCCTTGGGGAAAGAAGAGATAAACAGCGAAGCAAGTATAGGAACAGCTTCTGCAGTCATCTCCAATGACGGTGAAATTAATATTAATTATACATGATGATGAGCAGACCTTGTTCTTCAGCTGCAGGTTCTGCTCTGTCAGGCTGTGCACATCCCGCTGAAGCCTGGTCTCCCGTGACACACTGTCCTGCAGAAGAAATATCACAGCAGGAGTACCAGGTGTGGGCCAGCCCCAGTACCCCTGGAATGACCCCCCCTGCCCGGGACACCCCCCAAGACGCCCCCGGCCTGCACCTCCTGCTGCCTCGTCATGTCGCGGCACTGCTGCTCCCTGAGCTCCGCCTTCTCCGTCTCGGCCTTGCTCAGTCGCTCCCCCAAGGCGTGCACCTTCTGCTCGGCCAGCGCCAAGGCCGCCTCCATCATCTGCAGCCTGCCGGGACACAGGAGGTGCAGGAACTTGGAGAGGGGCCTGCCTTTCTCAGGGGCCCGCCCTCCTCAGGGGCCCCTCCCTCCAGACTGTCACTCCTCGCCCCCGGCTGAGCCAGGGCAGTCACTTCGCTCGATAAAGTCACAGGTTTAACTGTTTTTATATATTCACACCCTCTTTAAATTATAATGTAAATTTGAAGGTTGCAATGGGATCCCCCTTTTGCTGTGCAGATTCAGGCAAATGTGTCTGCATAACGAGCGCAAGACATTGGTGACTAATTGGAGCAATTAAGGCGCCAGAAGGGGCTGGAATGAATCCCGGCAGATTCACAGCATGACATGCTGCTATGAAAATGAGAACTTTCTACTTGTAGTTGCACGGTAACCAGCTACTGAGCATGGCCTTGACGACGCTGACTCATAGGGGCCCTCGTCCCAGCACTCAGCAGCCCGGTGGCCGGGTGGAGCAGGTGTCACTGAGGGGCCGCCTGTCAGACCCTCCGGTTTGGGGAAACAGGCGGGGGTAACCCAATCTCTCTCACATGTTGCCCGGGTAAATTGCACCAGTAGAATGGGTTCATTTTGCTAGGGACACTAATAATATCGCAGCCCTTCAGCAGGCTTGTCTGCAGCCTTGACCCATATGTGTCACACCAAGTGTGGGTTTGGAGAAACAGCAGCTGTTACCATCAGCACATGGCTAGAAGGGTGGTGGGAACTAGAGGTAATGGTCTCTCAGGTCAGATAGCATCACTACCGAATACACTATGCAGCGTTCCTCTGTGGCGGTGAGCGAAAAACACACGCAAGCCCTCAGGCTTAGGCTGTGCTCCCTCACGGACACTCAGAAAGATTACTGCGACATGAAGCCCTACAAAAGCATGCATAGCGCCACAAAAATTACTGTGACGAATACTGCGACAGGCAGCCCTGCAAAAGCACTCATAGCGCCACAAAAACTACCGTGATGATTATTGTGACATGCAGCCCTGCAAGTGTTCAGAATGCCCCAAAATTTTCATGTGTGTTACTTTCCATTTCACATTCAGTCAATACAGCCAAGACCATGTCCCCCCCTCCCCCAAAAAAAAAAAAAAAAAAAAAAAAAAAAAAAAAACAAGGGGGGTGAAAAAATAAAAAAAAATTATTTTGGGCCCCGGGGGGCTGTAGAATTTTTCACCCCCCCTGGGCCG